>VYZU01072903.1:15866-42641 GCA_013401355.1 Ceyx cyanopectus
ATTTTTTTAAGGAAATACTTTGTAAACCTAAACATCTGTGCACATAGATTTTTTTTAAACTGTTCGCTTGTGTAATTTATTTTTTTTATATTTTGTCCTGTTTTTGAATCTGTCTTTAAAAAGCTGTTCATTTGTCCAAAAAAAATACAGATGTCACATGACATCAGATATCCACCTTGCTCTGATTCTCAGTTCTTTGGGAAACATAACCAATTGAGAACAGCTTAATTGTTGCCAGCAGCTCTTGCTTGGTGTCACCACACCGCTGACTTTTTTTTTTTTTACACAGTCTCTCATAACATTGTTGTGGAGAAGCTCAGGAAATACAGGATGGAAGAGCAAATAGTAAGATGGGTTAGTAACTGGTTGGACAATAGAGTCTAGAAAGTGGTGCTAAATCCAGCTGGAGAGCTGTAACCAGTGGAGTCCCCCAGGGATCAGTTCTGAGTCCGGTCCTCTTCAACATCTTTATCAATGACACTGATGACAGGACAGAGTGTCTGCTCAACTAATTTGCTGATGACACGATCCTTCAATGAAGCTGGGGCCTTCATTTGTGTTCACACAAAGACTAGATGTTTGTGTTTTTTTTCTACACTTCAGTGAGTCCAGAAATTGACCTTAAAGACATAAATAAGGGAGCAAAGTGCCGAGGAGGGAAAGAGTACGTGATGGATGCCTGATCTCTGCCCCATCTGTCTTGCCCTTGTCCCAGCTACTGAGTGAGGTGAATCTACCTAGCACTAGGGGTACTCAAATCATGCTTTGAACAAATGTTGGTCCAGGTCACATCCAAAAGTCCCTTACAAACTTTTTAAGAATTTATTTTTAGAATTATAATTACTATAACTTACTTGAAGCTCAAGTGTGCAGAATGTTGCACATTTGATATGGAGTATTCAGTTTTCTGTATTTCTGCTAGACCTGACTTACTACAAGACAACAGTAAACACAGTGCTTCTGATGGGCTGTGGAAGAAAGGCTGCGACTTTACCTTGAGCAGCTACTTAAGTTGACCCGACCCTATAGATCAACCTCACATCCATAAGTCAACAGGGAGAAGGATCTCCAGCTGGATACTAACCTGAGCACCAGGAAATAGCTCACAAATCAGATCTGACTCCAAAGTTGGTACTTTTGTGTGAGAGGCTTTGGACCGAAAGGCCTCCAGTATTTCCTTATGGACTAATTATTCTAGAATTCCCCAGTGCGGTTAGAGCTGTGGTTGTAAGTTGTTGAGGCAGGTAATTATCAAGGGCACCTGGAGTGTAAAAAAGGCGGTAAGAAATGCAAGAAGCCTGCTGGCTTGAACTTGCTGTGCAGAGACGTGCACTTCCAAGTGAAGCCTTTAAGGGACTGTATCCCGGAACTAGTAGCTGAGGGGACACTTGGTTGGACGCATTTATAAAAAAAAAAAATTTAATGAAGTCCATGTCCATGAAGGAGAGCTGCTCCAGTACAGGTCAGTCCGCACTAGGGAAGCGGATGGCGTCGGCAAGGGCCGGCACAGGGCTCGTTTTAGGAGGACCAGCGGCCTGTGTGCGGCGGCACACAGCACCGGCGGCAGATCCGAACGGGGCGTTAACGCGCCAGCGGCCGCTCGCGGAGGATACACCTCTCTCCCGTCACAGAAGCAGCCCCTCGGGAGCGCTGAGCGAACAAAGAAACGAGTGGCCTCACTTGGGTGCACCGGGTGAATCCCGTCAGGGGCCAGCAGCTGCCGCGTGCGGGGTACGGCAGCTTGCGAGGAAGCGCGCGCGGGTAGGCGCTGCCGGGACGGGGCTGCGGCTCCGCACTGGCCGCTGTGGGGCGCGAAGGTATCGCAGCCCCGTCTGCACTAGACCAGGGTTCACGTCCTACCGAGTTTACCCTAGATATGACATTTTGACTGCTTGATGGTCACTCTCCATCTTCCACATGCAATATTTTTCAGGGAGGAAGGTGCTTGGAAGTGGCCAAAGGTTGAGAGAAAAACATGGTTCATCTGTTGTAGTGGTTCTGGCTGCTTTAACATCGCTGTGGAGCAAAGAGAGGTGAAGAGTACTGACTTTCAGAATTTTACACTTCAGCAGCATTTGGATACAATGCAGGTTTATCTTTGACATATCTGACAGTGCAGTACTCCAAAATCCACACAGCGTTGGCTTATTTAGCCACTGACTCACTACTGAACTGACTGGCTTTTTCTGAGACATGGGCCTTCTTGTAAACAGAAAACTTAAATTCTTCATAGATCAGCCTTCTGCAGAACCTTAAAAGAAATTACATTAATGGAAGTTCATTTCTTCTTAGCTCTTTCCTTGCATTATATTCAAGTTTATTCTTTGGTCTTCTACGTCTGACAATCATCTTTTTGAAAGTACACAATGGAAAACTTCCCAGGATGACATTGTAACAAACAGAAGTGCTGAATGTGAAGTTCCTCTAATGAGTCACACCTCCAATGTTGAACACATGGGGCTCAAGCTTTGTGTTTTCTTAGCACAACTTAACAATGGCAGAAACAGAAATAACAATCTTCTCTTACTTGGATTGACACGTGTTAATTTACAACACAAAATGCATCAGTGCAACCACACTGCCAAAACTTTTCTCTCTTTTTGATAACTTTTCTCTCTTTATTCCTTGATTTTGGCCTTTGGCTTTTTTTTTTTTTTTTTTTAATCCCTCTTAACCCAGCATGTTATCTTTGGAATTCAGGAGCAAGAGAGAAAGACTCAACAGAAATCCAGTCTGATTGATTAAATAAGAAACATATCCTATAACCTCCCTTTTGAGGCTGTTTTAGATCTTTTTCAGTTCTACATTAAAAGATGGATTCTGTGTGAGAGGCTTTTGGGCTGGGTGCAGACTTTATCAAGATTTGCTGTGCAGCTGTATGCTCACAGTTCTTTTGAATGACATTAATGTTCTCATGTGGTTTGCAGGGGGTGGCTACTGCAGGGGTAAGTGGTGACAAGAGTCATTTCCCAACATGCTTCTCCTCACCCCTTGCTATACAGCATTATGTAGTTCCTCTGCTTTTGTGGATTTTGTCAGTGAGAGAACTGCTGGCGTGCTGTTCATCTGTTTGCTAGCTGAAGGCAATGCAAAAAGCGTCTGGGGCAAGATGTGTACTATCAATCTATCCGCATGCAGCATATGAGAAAGAAACAAGCTTCAAAGAAAGAAACACTTTACAAGATATCTACAAGCCCTTCAGCAAAATTATAGATGGAATTAGCAAGGATCCAGAGTACAGTGGCTGTCAGATGGTGATGATCTTGTGTGTGAGTGATGGGGGTGGCATATGCATAGGGGAAGGGTAGGCTTTTGTACAGCAAGGCTGCAGTCACTTTGTCCTTTCCATACAGGTAAACAAAGGACATAGAGATCCTTGGACTGGCAAGGTAGACCTCAGATGAAAAGCCTTGGATTTAAAACCACTGCTTTTGGATTTCAGTGTAATGAATGACAGCATATATATAAAGGTGCACTGAAAATCAACCCTGGAACTGTAGAATACCATTGGAATTACATAAAAAAAAACAAACCCGAAACCTCCAAATTGTTGTATTTTATTTCAGATTGTTGTGAAAAATCTGTCTTGGTCCCTGAACACTTCACACCACTTCCCAGGTACAGATATGTTTTTAATTGGAAACACTGGGGTTTCCATTTTGTGTGTGCTTTTAGCCATGCTAAATTTCTTACTATTTTTTTTCTATCAGTGAACTATGGGAAGGATATTGTTAATGTAATTTTCTATAAAATGCATAAGAAAAATATGTAAGAATGTTCATTATCATCCCCAAACATTTTTGAATAAAGAAAAAACATAGAATATTGAAGGCTCAAAATCATAGACAAAAAAGTTATGAACACATATGACAACTTCAAATGCATGTGTTGGCCTGATAAACTACATCTTCTAGCAATCCCTCCATCTCCTTTAAAGAACAAGAAGATACTGAAGCTGCTGTCAAGATTTTTAATTAGCTGGTTTGGTTATGTTGGGTCTGGCTGAAGAAAAAGGAATGTCTTTTAGAGCTTATAGTGAAAAATTGCAGTGTTGCTCATCCGTAGTCAGCTGGAATACAAGTCCTTGCACTGCTTATGATTATGTCTGCCAAGTGATGGACTTACAGGCTCAGTAGCAAGTTATAGTCTTCTCTCCATTTCTTTTTGCTTTTTCACATTACTTTTATTCCAGGATGCTTTTGCAGGCATGAAGGGGCTATGTCCATAATGATATATGTTTTTTATAATCCTTTCCCATGAATTTTCATTTAGTTACAATTTAGACCCGTCAGCTAACTTCAGTCTGTGTTTCTCCATGTTAAACATCCAAGGCTGAGGTCAGTATTATGACTATAATTTTATCATTATTGCAATAGGATTAAAAGGTACAGAATTATCTTGATGTATTTTGAGAAACAAGTTATTACAGGTATCAGGTGTACAGATTGGTGAAGCACTGCAGCAAGACTATGGTTTTTAAGTTTTCCATCCACAATACAAAATTTCAAGGTTCAAGTGATTTATGAGTTATGATAAACTTTTGTAATCAATTTTTAATTCTATTTGGAAGTTTTCATGAAGCTATTGGAATGGTGCTAGATAATCTCATGTAAACTCCCTTTGCAATGAGAGGCTGGACAAGATGATCTGAAATCCCTTCCAACCTGAGCTATTCTATGATACAACCAAAACTTGGAGTTTTACATTGCATATTTAAATTTCACACAAGGCCACACTGTATCTTACAAAGGATATAAGTAACAACTAAGGGCATCCAGTCTGGCAACAGAGATGCTAATAGCCTTAAGAAATTAGGTCCAAAGATCCTTTCTATCTCAACGTATAAGCAGAGTGAAATTAAGAAAATTATGTAATTTGAAGTAATACTTTTCTTATGGATAAATATTAAGGGCTTTCTTGGCCTTTGTATGCATGAACAAGACAAAGAGGGTTTGTAGTCAGTTTTAACATTACATCTGAGATAGCTGTTCTCCCAAGCAATTTGAACAACCTAAGACACTATGGATCGCTGGTATCTCATGTCCATATTGACCTTACCGGCAACTGATCCTCAGTTGAAATCTCGGAAGATTACAGATGCAAGCTGACTTTCCAGCCCTCACCGTTGGTCTTTTCTAGCAGGAATTCATGCCAGACTTTCTTGTCTACCCAAAGCTTGTCCCAGAGCCAGAGCACACAATCAGAGAATTTAGATGGAGGCTGTTCAGCCAGACAAAGAGTAAAAAACAGTTTGGGTATTTTGCACATGGAGAATGTTTTCATGTGAGACCAAGTGTTCTCTTCGAGGTATATAAACTGGATGAAGAGCTGGACCTTGGTCTTGGTAGTTTTCTAACACATAGGTGTAGAAGTAGACTGTGATTCTTAAACATTCTTACTTCTTGAACTCTGAGAACTTTTATTTTTATTTGAAAGAGTTATGGAGAAAAGGCTGTTTTGAAAAGTAAAGTAGGATTTATCTTAAAGCAAAGTAATTTTAAAATAGGTAGTGCATTGTTTGAAGTTAAAAAAATTATCCTGAGCATCTAAAATTGCAAATGTTAGATATTTCTAATGAGTGAGACTATGCTTTATAATATTTATTTTAAAAAGTAAAATTTTGGATGACTCCACACTGCCAATATTTGACATTTGCCCTTGCCCTTCCACAGTTCACCTTTCTGGTCTAGTCTCTTGTTTCTTGACAACACTTGAACAGCCAGTCATCTTGTTGACCTCCATACTTTCCTACTTGCAAAGTAGTTCTTAAATTGCTGTGGAATGCCTTTACACAGGTGGAGATGATGTATCACATCTTTATGGAGGTAGCTCAAACACCACTTCTGCTAGTGTAAATATTCCCTTTTATGGCAATGTCCTTTGTGCAACGCCAGATGATGGACATGCCGACAATGCTCACGGAAGTTTGGCCTGTTTTCAATGGCTTCTCTGAAGACTGTTACCTAAATTTATATACATTGTTAGAAGACCACATATGTAGCTTTGTAAGCTACAAATGGTTTTATTTTAATTTTTTTTTCTACTTACCAATTGCAAGAACACTGCAGGAAGACAGAGTAGGGCATGAAAGATGAGGAAGGAAAAGATGTTTGCTGTGATCCAGCTGACAGTTGTGCAATTAAACTGCCAGGAAAAAAAATACATGCTTTACTTGTCTCAAGAATGGCTTCAAGCCAAGCACATTTTGTACTGCACATTCAAGGAAGTAATTAGCATATCTGGCATTGTAATAGCTTAGGTGATGGGCAACAAGATATTAGTCACTGCAAATAGCTGTGGTATGGGACTAAAGTACATTACACAGATGGTTGTTTGACACCATTTTTCTGAGAAGAAATAACATATAAATGTATCTAAATAAATTAGAATGAAAAAATACATTTCTCCATTTCTTTTGTAAACAGGATCAAATTATTGAAATAATTTTTGCATCCTTGCTTCACACTGTCTTGTGTACTTTTTTAGAATAAATGGGCTGAGGACAGTGGGTAATAATAGATCTCCTAGCCTGTGAATTAGCCCATCCTCTCTAGAAGCAGCAGAGATTGGGATTACTGTATCTGCATCCATGCTTTCCAGTGATGATACAAACAAATCCAGTAATTTCTCATACTACTTTTACGTAGGACCCCATGTTCCTCAGTTTAATTAAATGAAACAATTAATCTGAGTCAATTAATCATGAAAAGATGGGTGTAATTCAATACATGGTGCATAGTAATGGAAGGAAGGAAAGGAAATTCTTGCAAGGAACCACACTGAGGTCCAAAATCTCAGTGGCAATCAGAAGGCAAGTCAGCCTCTCTACTCATACAGGACAGCCTGAGATAAAGGACAACCACATTAGATTTGTGATAGAAACAAAACAGAACAGAACACAACAAAAGGAGTCTCTTGCCTGGGGTCCCGCTTTCTTTCCAAGTATTGTTTTCCTAAAATTTTCACTCAGGATAATTATTTGACTCTTCAAAAAGTTTATGTGCCCCTGCATACTCAAGAATAGCACATGCTTAGCTAATACAGTGTGAATGGCAGATTTGATAGGTAGAACTAAAAGGGTATCGGCTCAGTTGTGACAGCAAGTTCAGAAATAAATTGTTCATCAACACTTACTGGATGGGTCTCTGTAAAAGGAATGACACAACTGGATAGTAGACCCATGTACATTGAGTCTAATATAAAATAACGTTGGTATAGAAGCCTTCATATTGGTCTGTGGCTGCAAAACACACATATCAAGTTGTACAAGAAGCTAATCTTAGATAAAATTCACCATGGATAAGTAATAGAAGAGACTGATCAAACATCTCTACATCCAGGAATGCAGATTAATTTTTTTTCAGATAGAAAAAAAACCAACCCAACAAACCAAAGCAACCACTCCAACAAACAACAAAATTAAACCTCTGATTTTAGGCACACAGTGAAATGTCAACAGTGATGATCAAGATTATTACTGCAGGCAGTTATCAAAGGCTAATTTTAGAGTATGGCTAAAGCAGCATATTATCTACATCTGTTATTGATTATATGAAGAACTATGAGTATATATGGAGGTCTGAAGAAGACATCCAAGGGGCATATATTTGCTTTTCCTAAGTTAGAAAAAGCATCAGATCATCTTAGCTGTTTGTCAGAAAGCTCATTTTCATGTTATTGACCAAATCAGACTAGATAAATGAACTTCAGTAGTCTTAGACAGCATTTTTGGATTAGTTATCTATTGGGAATCTCTCTCTGTATCATAACTAGTACTTTCTGGCACAAATGATAGTGTCTTTTGTAGAGAAACAGAGACATAGAACTGAAGACTTGCAGATGGAATTACAGTTTATATGCGAGGAGGAACCATGGGAGAAATTTAAACCTCTTCAGGGGAAAAATCCTCTTCAGAAAGGATTTATTTCCTTTTTATTTCTCAAGAACTTATCCCCTCCTGCTGTTTTTATTTTGATTCTTTTTGGGCTCTCTGCTACAGTTTATGCTTTACATATTGGCAGTAGAAATACTGCATGCTTCCAAATTTTCACAACTGCAAATGTTCTAATTGTTCATTCAAGAATTAATCCTGCATCTGGAACACAATTATACTCCTATTCCAAGCCCAGGTAGCTGCTGTGAATTGAACTTCAGCTTTTCATTATCAACATGTACAAAAATATGATTCTGACTTGTGCTGAATATTAGGGTGTGTTTAACTAAACATACTCCTTATGTCCAATATGTCTCCTGGAACAACAAGACTGGACTGAAAGATGAGAGGTGCACTCCTGAAATAAATTGATTTGGGTGCTGTCACCCAAATTATTTGTGGTCTGTTCATATTCAAGCTGATTGCCTGACTTCTTTTTCCCAGACCTCTCTGGCACATTAGCTCTAGGATGACACAAAATCCTTTCTACTATAGTCAGAGATGAGTAGGCATTTTGTAAATATACAAATATATTTATAAATATACAAATATATATCTAAATCTACCCTGCTGTAGTTTAAAACCATTGCTTCTTGTCCTGTCAACATATGCCCTTATAAAAAGTCTCTCCCCAGCTTCCCTATTGACCCTGTTCAGGTACTGGAAGGCCACAGTAAGGTCTCCCTTGAAGCCTTCTCTTCAGACTGAACAGACCCAACTCCTCCAGCTTATCCTCACAAGAGAGGTGTTCATGCCCTCTGATCATCTTTGTGTCCCTCCTCTGGACTGCCTCCAACAGATCCATGTCCTTCCTGTGTTGGGGGCTCCAGAGCTGGACACAGTGCTCCAGGTGGGGTCTCACAAGAGCAGAGGTGCAAACTGCAATACAAGAGAGAAGCATGATGCCACATTGCCAAAGTATATATTACCCTTGGCTAGTATTAAGTAGTGCTGGTTTAAGGTATTGGGTTTGTTTGGGGGATTCTGGGGGGATTGCTTCTTTTTTTTGCTTTCTTGGTTGAGTTGCCAAAATGATCATTTTATAATTTGTAATCTTTATTATTTCTATATATAGTTGTCGTGAAACTTAGCAGGTGAAATTTGTTACTGTTGAGTTGGTGGAGGCATCACCATGTATACTAGCTGACAATTAGTTCCATACTATGCATTGTCCACATGAGCTCATTTTTAAGCTAAATTTATATCAATCTTTTTGCAGAAAACTTCTACAGTGAAAATTTTAGTAAGAAAGTGTAAGAGGAAAAGCTGTAAGAAAAAGTATTCAAAATGTGTTTAATGACTCAAGTATGCTTGTAAGTTAGTGTAAGTTAAGCTTAGTTGACAACAGTGTCAGCATAAGTAGATGAGGTTTATTTAGTGCCTGGGAATCAGGGAATAGACTAGTCATGAGATTATAAGTTATTCACTGTGAACACTGCAAAGGTTTCAAGAACATTTGAGACAAACAGGTGAGAGCATCATTGGTGGTGGCAGCCAAGTGTAAGAATGAGTCAAAGAAGAATGAGGTATTCCCTATCCTGTCCTCCTGTAACACTTGATGCTTGGAGTTGCTGAAAAAAAAAAAAAAAAAAAAAACCAGNAACAAACAACAAAATTAAACCTCTGATTTTAGGCACACAGTGAAATGTCAACAGTGATGATCAAGATTATTACTGCAGGCAGTTATCAAAGGCTAATTTTAGAGTATGGCTAAAGCAGCATATTATCTACATCTGTTATTGATTATATGAAGAACTATGAGTATATATGGAGGTCTGAAGAAGACATCCAAGGGGCATATATTTGCTTTTCCTAAGTTAGAAAAAGCATCAGATCATCTTAGCTGTTTGTCAGAAAGCTCATTTTCATGTTATTGACCAAATCAGACTAGATAAATGAACTTCAGTAGTCTTAGACAGCATTTTTGGATTAGTTATCTATTGGGAATCTCTCTCTGTATCATAACTAGTACTTTCTGGCACAAATGATAGTGTCTTTTGTAGAGAAACAGAGACATAGAACTGAAGACTTGCAGATGGAATTACAGTTTATATGCGAGGAGGAACCATGGGAGAAATTTAAACCTCTTCAGGGGAAAAATCCTCTTCAGAAAGGATTTATTTCCTTTTTATTTCTCAAGAACTTATCCCCTCCTGCTGTTTTTATTTTGATTCTTTTTGGGCTCTCTGCTACAGTTTATGCTTTACATATTGGCAGTAGAAATACTGCATGCTTCCAAATTTTCACAACTGCAAATGTTCTAATTGTTCATTCAAGAATTAATCCTGCATCTGGAACACAATTATACTCCTATTCCAAGCCCAGGTAGCTGCTGTGAATTGAACTTCAGCTTTTCATTATCAACATGTACAAAAATATGATTCTGACTTGTGCTGAATATTAGGGTGTGTTTAACTAAACATACTCCTTATGTCCAATATGTCTCCTGGAACAACAAGACTGGACTGAAAGATGAGAGGTGCACTCCTGAAATAAATTGATTTGGGTGCTGTCACCCAAATTATTTGTGGTCTGTTCATATTCAAGCTGATTGCCTGACTTCTTTTTCCCAGACCTCTCTGGCACATTAGCTCTAGGATGACACAAAATCCTTTCTACTATAGTCAGAGATGAGTAGGCATTTTGTAAATATACAAATATATTTATAAATATACAAATATATATCTAAATCTACCCTGCTGTAGTTTAAAACCATTGCTTCTTGTCCTGTCAACATATGCCCTTATAAAAAGTCTCTCCCCAGCTTCCCTATTGACCCTGTTCAGGTACTGGAAGGCCACAGTAAGGTCTCCCTTGAAGCCTTCTCTTCAGACTGAACAGACCCAACTCCTCCAGCTTATCCTCACAAGAGAGGTGTTCATGCCCTCTGATCATCTTTGTGTCCCTCCTCTGGACTGCCTCCAACAGATCCATGTCCTTCCTGTGTTGGGGGCTCCAGAGCTGGACACAGTGCTCCAGGTGGGGTCTCACAAGAGCAGAGGTGCAAACTGCAATACAAGAGAGAAGCATGATGCCACATTGCCAAAGTATATATTACCCTTGGCTAGTATTAAGTAGTGCTGGTTTAAGGTATTGGGTTTGTTTGGGGGATTCTGGGGGGATTGCTTCTTTTTTTTGCTTTCTTGGTTGAGTTGCCAAAATGATCATTTTATAATTTGTAATCTTTATTATTTCTATATATAGTTGTCGTGAAACTTAGCAGGTGAAATTTGTTACTGTTGAGTTGGTGGAGGCATCACCATGTATACTAGCTGACAATTAGTTCCATACTATGCATTGTCCACATGAGCTCATTTTTAAGCTAAATTTATATCAATCTTTTTGCAGAAAACTTCTACAGTGAAAATTTTAGTAAGAAAGTGTNTATACAAATATATTTATAAATATACAAATATATATCTAAATCTACCCTGCTGTAGTTTAAAACCATTGCTTCTTGTCCTGTCAACATATGCCCTTATAAAAAGTCTCTCCCCAGCTTCCCTATTGACCCTGTTCAGGTACTGGAAGGCCACAGTAAGGTCTCCCTTGAAGCCTTCTCTTCAGACTGAACAGACCCAACTCCTCCAGCTTATCCTCACAAGAGAGGTGTTCATGCCCTCTGATCATCTTTGTGTCCCTCCTCTGGACTGCCTCCAACAGATCCATGTCCTTCCTGTGTTGGGGGCTCCAGAGCTGGACACAGTGCTCCAGGTGGGGTCTCACAAGAGCAGAGGTGCAAACTGCAATACAAGAGAGAAGCATGATGCCACATTGCCAAAGTATATATTACCCTTGGCTAGTATTAAGTAGTGCTGGTTTAAGGTATTGGGTTTGTTTGGGGGATTCTGGGGGGATTGCTTCTTTTTTTTGCTTTCTTGGTTGAGTTGCCAAAATGATCATTTTATAATTTGTAATCTTTATTATTTCTATATATAGTTGTCGTGAAACTTAGCAGGTGAAATTTGTTACTGTTGAGTTGGTGGAGGCATCACCATGTATACTAGCTGACAATTAGTTCCATACTATGCATTGTCCACATGAGCTCATTTTTAAGCTAAATTTATATCAATCTTTTTGCAGAAAACTTCTACAGTGAAAATTTTAGTAAGAAAGTGTAAGAGGAAAAGCTGTAAGAAAAAGTATTCAAAATGTGTTTAATGACTCAAGTATGCTTGTAAGTTAGTGTAAGTTAAGCTTAGTTGACAACAGTGTCAGCATAAGTAGATGAGGTTTATTTAGTGCCTGGGAATCAGGGAATAGACTAGTCATGAGATTATAAGTTATTCACTGTGAACACTGCAAAGGTTTCAAGAACATTTGAGACAAACAGGTGAGAGCATCATTGGTGGTGGCAGCCAAGTGTAAGAATGAGTCAAAGAAGAATGAGGTATTCCCTATCCTGTCCTCCTGTAACACTTGATGTTTGGAGTTGCTAAAAAAAAAAAAAAAAGAAAAAACCAGAGCTTTACAGAAAAAAAAAGGAGCTTGAGAGAGCTTGTTCAGTTATGGCATTTGTTTAGATTCAACAAAGTAAACAATCTTTTAAACAGCAAGAGGTCACAAAGAACATGGGATATAGGTATCACACATTTAGATATCAACATGTAAAGCTCAACATTACCAGAGTGTGGGGATAAGTAAAAAAAACCTCAGTCACTAATTACAGTGATGGTTTGATTTTACACTAATATTCCAAGAAAATGAAGGAATGATTTCTTCATCCTAATCGCAGCATGACAAAAGTTACCTTTTCTACATATGCCTGCTCAGGTGATTGTGCTGCGTGAGAAAATGTACAGGACAGAGTCTTGTCTTTCAATGTTCCAAGGTGTGGATACAAGGAAAGATGGAGCAAATGTATAGGGAATATTCTCCTTTTTTTTTGTGACAAAAGGAGAAGATGCTACATTTATATTGGTTAAACAAGTGCTAAGCAGGTTAAGGAATATGAAGTTGATGCAGCTGAGGGGCCAGCTGTAGAGTTCCTAAAAAACCTGAGATATCTGTCATCTCCCAGTTCAAAAGAACTAAATGTGTGTTTTTGGTTTCTACCTTGTACAGACAAAAGACCTATACCAAGGTTAAAATAAAGGTTGTACTAATCTTCATAGATAATAATTAAATCTATCAGTTTGAAACCCCTTTACAGATTGTATACAGGAGCCAGTGCTGTGTGCCAGTGCACCAGTGCTCCTCAGAAAAAAGAACAATGTCGGCTTGGCCTCACTCATCGCAGAGGGCATGGGATTGTTTCAGAAACAATCAGGACTATGACTGTAATGAATCCATCTGCATATTCAGACACTCTCCTTTGGATGCAGGGAACAACAAAACTCCTTTTCCAGGGGAAAAGATACTTTTTTTTTATGTAGAACAATATATCTTTTTGTATATCTCATTTCTCTGGAAAGCATAGTTATACATGAATCAACATTTTTGTAATTTGAATATATGTTCCACAATAGGAAAAATCATTTGTTTATTAAATCTAAGTAACACAAAGTGACACTAAACACTCAAAGTAATTTGTCTGACTACTGTCACAGGGCACTGCTACTGAAGATGGATGATAAACTTCATTGACTTTTTCTGCTGAAGGAGATGTGTCTGTGTTCCTCTATTCTTGCCCTAGGGCATTTTGATTAATATTGACATCATCAAGCTCTGTGCCAGTGGACCAAAAGAATAGCATATTCTGGTGACTAATCCAATACTGACAGCAGCAGGCAGCCTGAATTCAACATAGAAAAATATTTCTAGTGGATTTCTTCTGAGCCTACGACTGAAGCCAGCACTTAGCAAGAGTCATAACTAGATAATCAGCTGTAACTCTGAAAGTTTTGGAAGATATGAAAAAATATATTTTTACTCTTTAGTATTTCACCTTGCACAATCAGTTTGAAAGATAGCTCTAATTTTTAATTCAACATATTTTGACATAATAGTTATTTTGACATATCTGCAAATCTGTAGTGTTGAGCACACAAAGTTGAATGAACAAAATCAAGCATGCCAGCTGTGGTACACTTATAGAATCAAAACTGAATGGCTTTCACTAGAATTTAGTATGTTCCATTTCCTTCTCTTCTTTTCCCTTCCCCTTTTTTTTCTGACTCCTTTTGATTTTAGTTAGGTGGGCAAGGCAAAATCATCCTTGCAACTGAAAATGATGGTGGGAAACAAGAAGTTTCTGGGCTAGGCTGGGGAGACTCTGCTTTTGTGTGGAATAGAGGAGTCAGGTGTAACCAGTTGCTTTGAGGACAGGACATGGTCTTGCTTACACAGTGGAGGAAGATAGACCATCATTCCACTCTATCTTCTGCAATTGCTTTTTGTCAGGGCTGCAGTCATTCAAAAAAAAAAGGGATTTCATATCATATTCTTCCTCTTTATGCAGGCACAGAGGTAAAGAAGATAGGAAAAGGGCTAGGATTTGGCTTCTTTTCAAAGTACCATTTCAAATGGAAAATACCCAGGTTAAGGAAAGAATAATTTATTATGAGGAGGGTTGTCACATGTGCCTTCCTGCCTGAAGCAAAAAGAGAAGCCATGAAGACAGGGAAATGTCAGAGATTACATTTATGTCCCCCAGGCTGATCCTGAATCCTCTAAATTCTGCCCTGGGGAGACAACAGAGGCTCAGACCAATCACCTAAATATCAACCATGAAGGGTGAAAGAAAGGAGACAACTGAATTATGCTTTTGGTTGACATGTCTGAAAGGGAACAATACAATAGTTCCTTCCAGTATAATCCCACAGTTAGCTGTGGTAGGGTCTCTAGATGAAACAAAATAGAAGTTTACATTTGTTGGTAAACACAAAAGAATCTAAATGGGAGCTTCCTAGCCACATGTACTGTTCCTGAGGTAAAAGAAAAAAAAAGTAACACTTTAAAAGAATATAATTTAATAATATGCTTACACGGTCATTCATACAACATGCACTTTTAAAACATCACTTACAGATCTTCAGTTAAATTTCTGAAACCTATGCTTGATATAATTTTGAGTATGCAGCTTCATAATATAACTACCCAAATTCAACTAGAACTCAGTGTAAATATTTAAATTAAATTATTACTAGAAGACAAGCATACAGATAAATATTATCTGTTATCACAATCAGCTAGCTAAGACCCCATGCAGCACCATGGATGGGCAGCATCAGACAGCTTTCCCCCTCTCATTTGAAAGAATTAGAAACCAGGCTCTACTGCTATTCAGATAAGTGATCCTATCTGACTAGCATTTGGTTTTCTGCTAGAGATATTTGTGTAAAGACACTTCAAAATCAGTCCAAAGGAACTAATGGGAGTCAGCTGAAAGCAACAAAACATTGTGTAGTTTGACAATACATTTTGGTTTTTTTTTCTTATCTATCCTGGATTTCATCTTCTGTCTCATCCCAAAGGCTGCTTCTATGAAACATTCTGAATGGTGGGTGAATTTATGGTTATGCTGATCTCATTAAAGAGCATTTGTGCCACAGCTAGAGCATGTAAAACAGTTTCTGCTGCCAATAAGTATGTTTGTGTGACAATGAGGATGATTGCCTGTCTTATTGCAGTGGATAGTCCTTTTGAATATATAAGTGGTTTCGTGAAGCTCGTGAAGGAAAGGAGGGAATATTTTTCGTGATACTTTGCCACTGTTGTATACTTCTTTGACAGGTTCAATTCTCAGCCTTTGACCTCAGTGGATTGATTTTATCATGTTTCTGGTTTTAGATCAACCATTTAGCTATGAAGTTTTAGAAATAAAGAACAGACATATATTTCCTAGAACATCTACATCCACATTTTAGCCAGAAGCCACAACTCCAAACCAAAGTTTTGCTACAACTTCCTCCTGTGAAACATTTTTCCTTCTGATTGTATGCACAGGAAATACTAAACTGCCAATTCCCTGTACTAGTGAGATATTTGGGAAAGCCACTCAGGAAGGTGTCCAGGTAGGTTTGAAAGTCTTTAGAGAAGAAGAGTCCATAACCTTTGTGGGTAGCCTGTTCTAGTGTTCTGTCACCCTCAAAATATCTTTATTAATACTAAATAAATAAATAAAATATTTATTTAATAAACATATTTTTTTAATAACTAAAATTAAAAAAAAATACTAAAAACTTCTTAGTTTTTTCTCATGATGAGGTGGAACATCCTGTGTTCTATTTCATAACCACTGCCCCTCCTCCTGTCACAGGACACCACTGAAGGAAGACTGGTCCCATCTTCTTGATACCCACCCTTCAAATAAGATCCCCTCTCATCTTTCTCTTCTTCAGGCAAAACTCCCCCAGGTCTCTCTTTCCTCATGAGAGAGATGTTCCAATATCATCCTTGTAGGTCTCTGTTGGACCCTCCCTAGTGTTTTGCTGTCTCTCTTGAACTGTGGAGACCAGAACTGGACACAATACTCCAGACAGAGACTTATCAGGGCAGAATAGAAGGGGAGAAAAACCTACCTCAACCTGCTGGTCACACTCTTCTTAATGTACCACAAGATACCACTGGCATTCCTAGTCACAAGGGCACATTGCTGTCCCATTGAAAACTTACTGCCTACCAGGACTCCAAAGTCCTTCTCTGCAGAGCTGCTTTACAGTAGGTCAACCCTTAACCTGTACTGGTGCATGGAGTTGCAGATGCAGTACTCTACACTTGTCATTGTTAAATTTCATTAAGTTTCCCTTATCCCAGCTCTGCAGGCCATCCAGATCTCACTGAATGGCAGTACAGCCTTTGGGCGTGTCAGCCACTCCTCCCAGTTATGTCTTCTCCAGTCACAAAATGTTGATCCTCAGAGGCTCTATGTTGGAAATTCTATTAGAGCTGGGACAGACAACAAACTCTTGTCAATCTCACTCTTTGGAGCAAAGCAATTTTCCTTCAACTTGAGAAACAACATTAAAAGAAACAAAGATAATTTATTTTGAAAAGCTGTGAAAGAAATTAAAATGGGAAATTGTGGCTGGTCATCTTAACTGGAAATGCACTGCTCCATGAGTTGTATGACACTGACACAAAGATAAATGCTGATTTTTGAAGAATGTGAAACCTGAAGACTTAAAAGATATATTCTGGAGAAAGCAAGAGAACACCTGAGTGGAAGTGAGCATCCTCACCAGTTCAGCAGAAAAGTTTAGTCTGCAATTGCTGCAATTTAAAATTCAGAAGAGGAGAGTGAACAATTTAAGCACAGTGGGCATATTAAGCAAAAATCAGTGCACATGCAAATCAGTGTACTTGCACTCTTCCTAAAATACCACCTTCAGAATTTGATAAGTCTTTATACTGCCATAGACTTTTAAAAGCTTTTAAAATAATCTGATTTGTGTTATTATAACCATCAATGGAGCTGCATATGAGCATCACAGAGAATGGAGGTCACGCAGGACCTTTTGCTCAAAAAATACATGTCTGTCATTTGAATTAAGCAACAGATTTTGTTACCCACAGCAGTAGCAGCAGGAGGGCTTTTAGTCATCTTTCAGAATGACATAGTAGGCAATATTGTGCAAAAATAATATTTAGATTATTACCTGAAGCAATGTGCTTTAGCAGGAAAAGAGAGCACTTATATATATTTTAAAATTAGATTTCAGCCTCCACTGTATAACAACTTTTCCTCTGGGAGATGGTCATATATATTCCATGCAAAACAGAAATCCATCTAAAGAAACGGTAGTTTTGTGGCCTAGAAGTCTGGAGATCTGGGTTCAATTCTGATCCTCAATTTTATGTCAGTTTTAATGTGGTAATAGCAGGCATTGGCTGAGACAGAGTGCTCTTGTCTGCGTGTAAAAATATTTCATAATATGAAATTATGCTTATTTGTCACAGGGCTAAAGGGAAGAACAGTGAGACCTTTTACAGGAGTCATTTTTCTCTCCTGAAGTCAAAAGGATGTACCTGGTTTAGTGTTTTTTGGAGGCAAGCTGAAAGGGGACATGCACTGGGTTCGGCTGCCACAGGGTTAATTTTTACCAGAAATTGGGAGGGGGGTTACAATGGTGTTAGACAACCGAACCAGGCAATGGCAATGGACATACTGGCGTCATGCCTGGTATAGTAGGGCAGGGGGCGGGCCGGCAAAGCGCTCACTTTCAGGTGGCCCGAGTGGCCGTGCCTGTGGCGTGGCACCGCTGCTCCAGCCGTTCCGTCTCGCTTCTTCTGTTCGTTATAATTACTGTTTGTTACTTCTGCTGTTGCGTCCTCGTATTAAAATATCCTCATCTCGATGGGTTTTGCACTTTTTTCCCTCTTTTCCTTCCCGCCCGTGGGGGAAAGGGGGTGGCAGTCAGCGAGCTCTGCGTGGTGCTTAGCTCCCGGCTGGGGCTAAATCACGATAGGAGGCGATAGCCACCAATAGTTTCCCCAAACCATGATGGGAGTCTGGAAATAACATATTATGGGACATCATGAACCCTTTCATTTGCAGAAGAAGGTGCTAGAACGGGGTAGGGGCAAAGGCTCCCACTGTGCAGCACGACCTGAGCCCCGTGCTGGGGCCAAGCACTGCAGAAAGGGAGAAACCTGCACCATCAGCCCAACACCCCTCCCCCTTCAGCCTGCCTTGAGAAGCTGAGGAAAAGCCATCACGCTGCCCTGGAGACCACCCATTTCTTGCTTCTTGATTTCAGCAGAAATAACAGAAAGGCTAAATCTCTGAGTGCTTTGTTTGCCCTCCTTTCTTGTCCTCTTTTCCTGACAATTNTCACACTCTTCTTAATGTACCACAAGATACCACTGGCATTCCTAGTCACAAGGGCACATTGCTGTCCCATTGAAAACTTACTGCCTACCAGGACTCCAAAGTCCTTCTCTGCAGAGCTGCTTTACAGTAGGTCAACCCTTAACCTGTACTGGTGCATGGAGTTGCAGATGCAGTACTCTACACTTGTCATTGTTAAATTTCATTAAGTTTCCCTTATCCCAGCTCTGCAGGCCATCCAGATCTCACTGAATGGCAGTACAGCCTTTGGGCGTGTCAGCCACTCCTCCCAGTTATGTCTTCTCCAGTCACAAAATGTTGATCCTCAGAGGCTCTATGTTGGAAATTCTATTAGAGCTGGGACAGACAACAAACTCTTGTCAATCTCACTCTTTGGAGCAAAGCAATTTTCCTTCAACTTGAGAAACAACATTAAAAGAAACAAAGATAATTTATTTTGAAAAGCTGTGAAAGAAATTAAAATGGGAAATTGTGGCTGGTCATCTTAACTGGAAATGCACTGCTCCATGAGTTGTATGACACTGACACAAAGATAAATGCTGATTTTTGAAGAATGTGAAACCTGAAGACTTAAAAGATATATTCTGGAGAAAGCAAGAGAACACCTGAGTGGAAGTGAGCATCCTCACCAGTTCAGCAGAAAAGTTTAGTCTGCAATTGCTGCAATTTAAAATTCAGAAGAGGAGAGTGAACAATTTAAGCACAGTGGGCATATTAAGCAAAAATCAGTGCACATGCAAATCAGTGTACTTGCACTCTTCCTAAAATACCACCTTCAGAATTTGATAAGTCTTTATACTGCCATAGACTTTTAAAAGCTTTTAAAATAATCTGATTTGTGTTATTATAACCATCAATGGAGCTGCATATGAGCATCACAGAGAATGGAGGTCACGCAGGACCTTTTGCTCAAAAAATACATGTCTGTCATTTGAATTAAGCAACAGATTTTGTTACCCACAGCAGTAGCAGCAGGAGGGCTTTTAGTCATCTTTCAGAATGACATAGTAGGCAATATTGTGCAAAAATAATATTTAGATTATTACCTGAAGCAATGTGCTTTAGCAGGAAAAGAGAGCACTTATATATATTTTAAAATTAGATTTCAGCCTCCACTGTATAACAACTTTTCCTCTGGGAGATGGTCATATATATTCCATGCAAAACAGAAATCCATCTAAAGAAACGGTAGTTTTGTGGCCTAGAAGTCTGGAGATCTGGGTTCAATTCTGATCCTCAATTTTATGTCAGTTTTAATGTGGTAATAGCAGGCATTGGCTGAGACAGAGTGCTCTTGTCTGCGTGTAAAAATATTTCATAATATGAAATTATGCTTATTTGTCACAGGGCTAAAGGGAAGAACAGTGAGACCTTTTACAGGAGTCATTTTTCTCTCCTGAAGTCAAAAGGATGTACCTGGTTTAGTGTTTTTTGGAGGCAAGCTGAAAGGGGACATGCACTGGGTTCGGCTGCCACAGGGTTAATTTTTACCAGAAATTGGGAGGGGGGTTACAATGGTGTTAGACAACCGAACCAGGCAATGGCAATGGACATACTGGCGTCATGCCTGGTATAGTAGGGCAGGGGGCGGGCCGGCAAAGCGCTCACTTTCAGGTGGCCCGAGTGGCCGTGCCTGTGGCGTGGCACCGCTGCTCCAGCCGTTCCGTCTCGCTTCTTCTGTTCGTTATAATTACTGTTTGTTACTTCTGCTGTTGCGTCCTCGTATTAAAATATCCTCATCTCGATGGGTTTTGCACTTTTTTCCCTCTTTTCCTTCCCGCCCGTGGGGGAAAGGGGGTGGCAGTCAGCGAGCTCTGCGTGGTGCTTAGCTCCCGGCTGGGGCTAAATCACGATAGGAGGCGATAGCCACCAATAGTTTCCCCAAACCATGATGGGAGTCTGGAAATAACATATTATGGGACATCATGAACCCTTTCATTTGCAGAAGAAGGTGCTAGAACGGGGTAGGGGCAAAGGCTCCCACTGTGCAGCACGACCTGAGCCCCGTGCTGGGGCCAAGCACTGCAGAAAGGGAGAAACCTGCACCATCAGCCCAACACCCCTCCCCCTTCAGCCTGCCTTGAGAAGCTGAGGAAAAGCCATCACGCTGCCCTGGAGACCACCCATTTCTTGCTTCTTGATTTCAGCAGAAATAACAGAAAGGCTAAATCTCTGAGTGCTTTGTTTGCCCTCCTTTCTTGTCCTCTTTTCCTGACAATTCTCTTCCTGGTTTCCCTCCAGGTTCTTGCACCTTTTCAAGCTGCACATTCTCCAGCTCCTATGAGGGCTAGTAAATTTGATTACTGTAAGGAATGTGGAAACATTCAGGAGTGACTGAAGCAGAAGAATTAGGACTTTAAGAGGAAAACATATTATACAGACTGCATTGAAATCTTAGAGAAGGTGACATTGCTTCTGTGTGAATTATGGCCAATTTTGAAAAGTGACCTTTACTATTGATTACCATCAGAATCCATACCTCTAATAAATATGAGTATTTTACATTTTCAAGAGGAAATATTAAGATTAAAGGCAATGGCAAACTGGGATGGCGTTACCCTTGATAGATGAAGACAAGCAGTTTTTCAAAGAAAACTGAGTATTTCAATCACAGATGTAAACCAAGTCCCTGAATTGAACCAGAGAACAGAATTGCATTTAATATGTTAGCAGAAATTTGACTTAGGATAGATTAATATTCAGACAGCAAAGAGCAGAAAGAGGATTGGAACCTCAATACTATCTAATTTCACTTCAGGTGAATTACAAAAGCCTGCCAAGGGCCAATTGCTTGTATGTTGAACCTGGCTACTGTTTTTCTTCAGACAATATTGTCTAGTGCAGCAGATATACTACAGTGGTGTTTTTTTCCCAATTATTACCAGATAGAATTAAGCAACTGGGAGAGTAAGATCACATCTAGCTGAAACTGAATGCTTGAAATTTAGGTTTCTTCTTTAAACAGAACTGTCTGCTAACTCCCAAGAAAGTACTTGATATGCTTGAGCCTGTCTAACCTGGATCATCATTGCTTCATAATATGTTTTTATTTTCACTAATTCAACTAAAAAATTAACCCCTGTCCAAATCTTCCAAATTTGGCATTTTTGTTTGTTTTGGTTTGGTTTTTTTTTAACTTCGCATGGTGGCAAAGTTCTTGTCTGTTTGATCTAAATGGTTAGGCAACTAGGCTTATGTGTTTAAGTGAAATGCTTCAATAATAATAAATAGGCATGAAGTCAATGGGAATATGTTGTAGGTGAACAAGCAATTCCAGCATGGAAAAGGGAGAGAATAAATAAGAAAATATGATCCCTGCTATCATAATGCACTGATTCTATTTACTTCTTTTTTTTTCTTTTGTAAGGAAGACCAAAAAAATGAATAATTTCAATCACTTTATTTCTTGTTCAAAATACATATGAAACAATTAGAATAAAATTATTTCAAATGAGTTATTTTTCTTGTCTTTTTCAATATAAAATTATCACAAACTGTACACTTCATAACATCTTTTGAGGTTTCATTGTTACATATTTTTTCAGAACTGACAAATAGCTTCACACTTTCTAGAGAATACATTGTAAAAATACTGAAATGTGTTACAGCTCTCAAAGGCTAGTGCAAAAAAACTCATTTACTATTAGTAGTACGATTTTATGATGTCAAATTTCACAAATGGCCATTTAGCGCATACAAAAAGCCAGTAACACAAGTTCAAAAAGTTTTGTTTTCTTGTCTCTATAACGCAAAAGCCAAGGATATTGACTTGAACAATGGCTAGGTATCAAATCACAGACTTCATTTAAAAAGTCACATAATGAACACTGAATAAAGGGTACTAAAACAGGTATTTAATATTAGATCTTGGTCAGCCAACACCACATAGCAAGAAGAGACAAAAATCTTAGAAGAACTCTGCAGTTCTTTGTAAGCTACATAGATTTGTCAACATTTCTGATATAATATGTTTTTAAAGGTAGGGAGTTTTGTTAGAGTTTGGGCAAATTAGTGCCAAATCCAGAACCCCACATAGTCACAGCAAAGATGCTTATTCTGACAAGCATTTCATTGAGTTGTTAATTTTAGTATTTCAAAATACTAAATATTTAAATATTGTGTGGGGGGTTTTTTTTGTTGTAGTTGTCTGTGTGGTTTTTTTTTTTTTGTTGTTTGTTGTTTGTTGTTTGTTTTTTTAGCTGTCATTGTTTCATATAGCCAGGAACTCCAATTTAACTTCCTACCTTTTGAAGCATACACTCTGGAGAATGCCTTCTCCATAAACAAGCATATACTAGAAAAACATAATGTTCTGTGCTGAAGAAAAGATGGGGCTAATTTCTGTTTTCTACTGCCCCCGCTTCAGTTCTCATTAGGAGCTCACTGAAGGCAGTTGGCTTGAACATAGGATGGACGACAAGCTCATGAGAAGAGAATATTTTTGGCACTCCCCTTGCAGTGGCTAGAGGAGTGTCTGTCCCACAGAGAAGCCAAGGCTGCAGTCCTGCTGCCTAAAGTGGTGAGGACTGGGCAGAGCAGGACAATGAAGAAATGCAATTTGGCTTTGCCTGCTCTCATCCCAGGTAGCACAGCTACACTAAGTGTGTGGAGGGTGCCCAGATATGCTTTTAGCATACAGTAGCTGTGAGACTCCCCACATCACTCCATTCCTAGCCAGCAAGCATTTGAGCAGCTGCTCTGCTCAGGGTGTGTGCCCAAGTCATTGTGACTTGACAGGGACTTGATTAGCAGGTATTTTAAAAATAAATGTTTGCTGAACAAAGGCCCACATGATCTATAACAGAAAGGGGAGGAAAGAGACAGAAGTGTGTCTTTAAATCAGGATGCCAACAGTGCCTACTTATAGGGCAGAGAACTAGCCAAATCCCATCCTTAGACATGTGCATTTAAGTCCAATGTATCATACTAAGACTACTCATCTAAATAGAGAAGAATAGAAAGAACTTAGACCCATACTTGGAAGAAAAACAAGAAAGAATATGAAATATATATCTATCATTTTTCCTTTTTCTTGAGAAATAATTTTCTATATATTCAACAATAAAAGTAAATTTTGTTCATTTTTTTTAATAGAAATATAGAGTGAAAAGAAGTGCTTTATATCTGGTGTGCAACAGGACTATCTAAATGTTACATATTAAAGGTTTACTCTATACAGACACCCTCTGAGCTTCAATAACAAGATGGCATCATGTGGAAAACTGTAGGCCACTATTAAAAAGGAAAAATCCAGTAAAAAAAAGTCTGACTTCCATGCCCAACTACAGAAATCAGACATATTTTTTTTTTACCATATCAGGCAGATGAGGCTCATATTTCTTACTGGTATTAGTAAAATCAGAACTAGCAATAATATTTCATATCCTAGACATGCACTGAAGACTTTTAATATAGTCCAAATTGTCAGTAAGCCACAAACTTATGTGGTGAATATAAGAGATTTCCTTCTTCTTGCCTCGAGATTCCTTAGCGGGTTCCTTTCTTAAGGTGCTATGATACACCATCATATGTAGCCTGATGCAAAGCCAACTGAAATCAAGAGCAGTGCTCCTACTTGATTTCAGTGGTGGGCTGGTCAAGTACATAATGCTGTGCTTTGAAATGAAATTACATATTAAAAAGATCTACAGAGCAATTTTAATGAATATACTTAATGGTCTATTGCCATGATATTAAAAAATATCTTTTCATTAGCACAAGAACAATTGCCAGTATAAAGTAGCAAGTGACAGACTTAAAGAAAGCTCCTTCTGAAAACATGCTATAATGCTTGTAATTGGAAATAAGGTAATGAATAGATTTTACTAAACTTTTGTAGTAATGTAAGATATATAAATATGTATTGTTAGAACTACACCTTAAAGAGATGAATCAAATAACTTTTTTTTTTGGTGCTATATTATTTCAATAACTATTAAAGCTATTTTAGATACATGTACCATTTTGTGTTTTTCTTGACATAGCATAACAAGGGAGGTGAAGTATTATAATTTTATTTTATTAAAAAAAGAAAAGCAAAGAAAAAGCAAACTGTCTTTTCATCNTAAATCTCTTTTCTCATCACGGATTGCTCATTATCAAGCCCTCTTTAGATAGGACTGCTTTTGAGTTCATAGGCTGCTGTGTTTCTGAAGAGAATTAATAAACAGACCCAAGATTTTAGAGTATAATCCTCATAGCTTCTCTGAAACCTGGCAATGACCTACAATTGTCTGTCTGCTACTGGCATGTAGCTAAAGTGCAATAGTGCCAGGGTCCCTTTTGGAACAATACAGAAAAAGTCTAGCTGTGCAGATTCAATTGGTGATCAAGAGAAAGATTTTATTTTTTTTTTGTTAGTGACTTTGATAAGAGTGTAAAGCATTTTTTTGAGAGAATAGAAAGTCTCCTTTTTTGTTTTCTGTGGTAGCCAAATCTCCATTTACATAATGAAAGACACACCTATCCACACATATACATTTGCCAAAAATAATTACAGCTGGCAATTCTACCTCTTGTTCAACTATACAGTCATTTACCTCAAACTACTATTATGAAATTAAGCCTCAGAGAACTGTGGTGAGGATAGTAATGGTTCTCTATTGATCACACTGATTTTCAGTAAGAGGCAGCCACTCCCAGGGTGAAACAATCATGTAGTATGTCCAGTACTGTGCAACAATTTAGGATAAAGGAATAAGAATTAATTATTCAGCTGAACTTCAGTGAAAAGGAAGAACAGGAGGAGATGGGATTTGTTTGGAACATTCGTTTGAGTACCCTATTAATATGTAAAAACTTGTGGGATACTGAGAAATACACCATAATTATGACTTCAGTTTTGTGAGTCATTGGACAATTAGCACCTGCAACAGCCCGGTGACTCGTCCACCATAGTGTGACATCAGTTTAGGCTTGATGTGAAAACAAAACCAGTACCTTGTGTACCACAGCAACATTTTTAGAGATGTTTCCTATTATTAATTCAAGTACTGATTGTCAGAAGCTTTGAGAATGTGAAGAGGTGACATTATATAAAAATGTTTTTTCACATATTGGAGATCTTCCAACCTATACCAGGTGCAAATAAATAGGAGGCCATTATAGCATCTAGAGAGGAGTGTGTCTGAGCACATGCCAGCAATGTTTCTTTTTTAGCCTCAATTATATTGTAAGAGAAAGACCAGAGGGGGAGATGTGCCATGAGCAACTACTAGTGCTCTTTGCACTGTGAATCCTCCAGGACCAG
Source organism: Ceyx cyanopectus (assembly GCA_013401355.1). NCBI lineage: Eukaryota > Metazoa > Chordata > Aves > Coraciiformes > Alcedinidae > Ceyx > Ceyx cyanopectus. The sequence goes on from VYZU01072903.1 coordinate 41,781, forward strand.
GGTCTGTGAAGTGGAGGGCTCTTTTTATTTTAAAACAGACCCAAATTCTGCATTATGGCTCACACTACTCTTCAGAGCTTACAGAGAGCTGTACAAGATATGAGGTATGGGAATTACATCAAAAATTTATTTTTTTTTTTAAATCTTTGCAATACATACTTTTTTGACTATTGACAATGCTCTGGATTAATTCCTTTTTATATTTTCCACTTTTCTTTTTAGCAGGTTTTGCTTTGTTTTCTTATATTCCACATAAGGATATATATATAAAACCCTCACATGCTCAGTAGGGTTTCCCCCTCCTCTTTTCTCTCATGTTCATGGATCAGATGTCACAGAAAATTTTAAATATCCTTTTTCTCAGTGCTTTTCACTTCTAATGAAATTATCAGTCTCAACTCATTGTATATTGAAAAAAAAACAACTCCACTCTTTATCTCTTTCCTCTTGCAGACTGTATTTATAGACATGTGTCTGCTTCACAAAAATAGGTAACAGCTTACAACTTTTCCTTCCCTAAAGTTAACCTAGAAATCATCTCAAAACCCAGATTCCTTTTGGATTATGTTAATCCTAAATGCCCAAAATGCCTCTCTGTTATGATGGCAAGCATTTCTCCAAACATCTCTGATAGTAGGGATACACTGATACACAGGGATTAGGCAAGTAGGAATTCTGTAATGCCAGAAAAATATTGGTTTTTAATAGGAAACACAGCCTTTGCTTATTATCCCCTGTCTTACAACATCAGGTCTTAGATCTATACCTTTATTCCACACAGAAAAGCAACTGTAGGCATATTCTAGACTGTTACTGACTTTTACTGCTAGTTTTGATTTCTCTCCTTTTTTTTTTTTTTTT
>VYZU01072904.1:0-22059 GCA_013401355.1 Ceyx cyanopectus
TTTTTCATTTGGGTTTTTTTTTTATTGTTTTATTTCTACAGCTGAATGACAAGCTATTACTTTCAAGTTTTCTATAGGAACCTGATCTGAGTAAACTTTGAGGCTGACTGTGTCTGGTGCTATATCAGCAAAATGGAGGGAAATTTGTATATTTAAGAAGATGCCCTCACATGGAGCTCTGTTACATGCTCCCCCCCAAAAGGCCTAGGGGCTGCAGTGTGATAATTGAAGGTAAAAGTCATTCTTTCACTGTTTCAAGACCCAGAAGAAGAACACCGTGAAGTCAGTGTCCTAAATTCATTATTTGATACCTAAAAATGTAGATTTTCTTCCCAGAAATGCTAAAGAGCATTTTGAGCTGCTGGTACTTCTGGAAATCAGGACACTTGGGAACGTTGCTCTGAATCCTTCTACCCCTACCTGTATCTTTGTGTTAATTGCTTCAGGGGGTATATAAAATCAGATTTTTCTGTCAACAGTGCAAATCCACGTGAGTTTACACAGGCATGAAAGGAGTCTTTGGGGACAACTTCAGCTTGGCTTCTTCCAGAATGAGGATGGAGAGAGCTTCCATGAGGGAATGTCAGATCTTGAACTCTAATATTGAAAATAGGGAACCAGATGTAGGATCAGGTGGCCTTGGCAAGCTGAGCTTCTCTACATCAGATACTCATGTGCATCACTGTACACAAAAGCTTGAGTCTATTGGCAAATAAAGAAGCATTAACCACAGTAGAGAAGCCTTGCTAGGTTGTCTGGTTTTGGTTGTTTCAGCTTCTTGCCTTTTGTCAGAAGGGGGAGTTGAGTTAAAAACATAGCTTTTTATTACTGAAGTACACTCACTGTTTCCAAGATCAATATTAAAACTCTACTCTGAGTGTCAGGCTGGACATGGAACACTTTTTGCTAGGAAGACTAGAGAAACAAAACAAAAAGCCACTACCAAAAAAAAGTGTGAAAAAGGAAAATTCTGAACTGGAGATTAATTTATGTGCAAGTCTTTTTCTCCTATCTGCTTTCCCTTTTCTTGCCTGCATGGTTGGGATTTTTGTTGCACTTTTTTGGCTTTTTTATGTCTCTAGCTTTTCCTTTACTTCCATTTCTTCAGTGCTGCTCTTCTGTTTCAGCAACAGCACGAACCCAGGACCTGGTTTGGTCAGCTTCTCATTTGTTTTCCTTAACAATAGCAACAGTTGTCAGAAAAACAAACCCTTTACTGATAATTAGCCCAAGACCAGGTTGATTTTTACCACAAATGGCCTAAGACTTCCCAGAAGTCCCAAAACTGCTGTTGAAAGAGAAAAGATGGTGTTTCAGAGGATGTGGGAAATGAAATGTTTCCATTTTCTTCCTTTAGATTTCTCTGCTCTTGCCCTGGCATCTGCCTTTGCCATATCTTTCTTTAAGGCTTTTTATTCCTGGTTTGTTTTTTTTTTCCTGCAATGTGTGGCAGAGGCAGGACATGCTGTGAACTCCTTTAGGAGCTTCATTTTTTTTTCTTTTCTAGTTTTGATGCTTTCTTACTTGAAGACAAAGGTCATCCTGACAGGAAACGTGGTATATGCTTGCTGCTGGTGTTGGTAGAACTTATGATAAATGAGCTTTGTTCTTGATTTAAATTCTGCTAGGCAGATGTTGCTGCTTTTAAGAGTCCTGCTGTAGAATCATAGATTGTTTAGGGCTGGAAGCGACCTCCAAGGTCACCTAGTGCAGCCCCCCTGCAGTGAGCAGGGACACCCTCAACTAGCCCAGACTGATCAGAGCCTTGGCCAAGTTTTCTTCCTTTCTGCATGAAGAAATTAAAGACTTTGTATGTGTATATATGTATATATAGGGACTGAATAAGCTGGTTGCCCTTGTGATCTCAATGCATGACCAGAGTGAGAGAGAAGGGGTTGTGAGATGTTGCTCTGTCCCTGCTCTGACATATAAGATGAACGAGGTGAAAAAAGACTGTGGGAAGGCTCTTGATAGCAGGGTTTATCATTCTACGACATACCCTAATGAGATAAGCACAGCAAATCTTTAAAAACATGTACCTAAAATTAATTTGACCAAGGCTCTGGTGAGTTCATGATTTAATAAAAAATAGTCCATTGGCTGGACAGGGAGTAGAATGGCAAACTCCCATTTCATACAGTTTTAGTGCTAGGCTTGCAGTAGACTGGATCAGCATGGCATTTCCATTAAAATAAATAATAATGAGATTAATAATAATAATAATAATAATAATAATGGGAGAGTATGCATGTGTATATATATATATGTGTATATATGTGTGTGTGTGTGTGCATGTGTACTGAGGAGGTAAGGAGGGAAGATGTTTCTAAAGTTTTTCACATGATCCATCCAGGGCTTGTTTGCACTAAAGAAAGGCTCCTGACTATGATGAGTTCAGGTTAGGTCAGACAGTTGTTGGGGTTTTTTTTTCCCAGTTAAAAAGAGCTATTTTAAACAGGTGCTACATTCCAGATTTTTTTTGTTTATGAATATTTTTATTAGATGAAAGTGAGTAAAGTCTTAGGATGTGATATTTTAAAGTCATTTGCAAAGTAGAGCAGAGTTTTTGTTCAGTTTTGGTTAAAAAATGTATAATTCACATATTTTAAAAAGCTATATAAGGGGATGGACAAAATCTGTGGCTGACTCAGATTAACACTGAGCTTGTGACCAGCTGTGTTGCCAGCAGGCCACCAGTGTTCACACAATGAGCAGGTGAAAATGTGACAGCCAGGGAAGAGATGAAGTGTCAGAGCAGCCCAGCTCTGCACATCTTTGATTTATAGGTGTTAGGGGCAGCCTCACCAAGTCAAACTCAGCTGAGGTGTAGTGAAAAACGTTCTAGAGATCAACATTCACTGAAGTGAAAAAAGAGTGTTATCCTCTAAGCACGGAGTAGTTTGGTGGTTTAAGGTGGTTTTTCTTTTTTTTCCTTTTTGAAAAATGAACCAGGTGCAGTATGGATGAAGATCTTTTTGCAGTGGACTTGAAGTTTTATGTAGTCATAGAATCCTAGAGGGTTTAGGACTGGAAGGGACCTCCAAAGGGCATCTAGTGCAGCCCCCCTGCAGGGAGCAGGGACACCCTCAACTAGAGTAGGCTGCTCAGAGCCTTGGCCAACCTCACCTGCAATAGCTCCAGGGATGGGGCCTCAACCACCTCCCTGGGGAGCCTGTGCCACTGATCCACCATCCTCCAGGGAAAGAACTTCTTCCTGAGATCCAGTCTAGAGCTCCTCTGCTCTCATTTCAACCCATTACCCCTCATCCTTTCACTGCAGGCCCTTGGAAACAGCCCCTCTGCAGCCTTCCTGCAGCCCCTTCAGGCACTGGCAGGTGCTCTAAGGTCTCCCCAGAGTCTTCTCTTCTCCAGGCTGAACAACCCCAGCTCCTTCAGCCTGTCCCCACAGCAGAGCTCTTCCAGCCCTCTGACCATCCCTGTCACCCTCCTCTGGACCCTCCCCACCAGGTCCATCATCCCCTACATGTTGAGGGCTCATGTTTAATTACAAAAGATGTTTCTGTATCTGTCTGTCTATAGATTTTTATTGGCATTAGGCAGCGTTGTTAACATTAACTATGAAATATGTAGGAAGACATATGTTTCCCCCCCCTAAAAAAAAAAAAAAGCAGACACCTCTTTGTTGGATCGAATTCATAGCAGGGCTGATTCATAGTTCTCACACAGTTTAGAAATGAAATAAAGAAGTGTGTGCTATCAAAGCTAAGGGAAATACATTTGGCCATTGCCCTAGCTGTATTTTTTCCAAGATCTTGTTTTTAGCATTTTTAAAAGGAAGTTACACTGTCTTGTTTGAAGAGATCTGGTGGCCAGACCCCCAAAACGTTAAGTTTTCTAAGAGTCACCAATATTCAGCTCCTGCTTCTGGCAAGATATTCTGTCAGGATCATCCTCTACTGCATTACTTCTGAGCATGGGCATCTACCAGCTGGCCTGTGTGCCTGCAGTGGCACCATCCCAATCACTTCTACACTAGATGTTCCAGATCTTCCAAAAGGCTTGAACCTTCTGACATAGACCCCCTGAAGCAAAACAAAGCAGGTACAAGGAATCAAAACCTTTTACACAACAGTTGTGGCATCGTTTGCTCTGATTTTGGTAACACAATAATATTTATTGTGCTATCCATGCTCATGCTTCACCACCACTGGTCCTGCAACAGGACGAGGTCCCAGCACCCCTGGGGTGCCTCCATTTTCTATGGCAGTACATTATTTGCTGATAGAGGACCCTGCCTTTGGTTTGCACATTCAATTTGAAAGGCTGTTTGGATTCTGTTAACTTTCATGTCCATTTTCATGGCCTTTGTCCTGTAAGGCTTTTGTTTTTTAAGTCATACTCACTACTCAGTATCTTTGTTTTGCTCTTAGGAAAATGCAGAACTACTTCAGTGCCCAGAGGACTCTCCTTAATGACATTTAATTGTTCCTGACTTACCCATGTATGTGTGTCCATGCTAGGTCAAAGACTGGATAGTTTTCAGACTGACAACCTCATCATATCAACCATGATTCATAAGCTGCATGATTACAGATACCACTCCCTAAAACACTGCAGCCATTATGAAAGAATTTTGAAACTCCTAGCAACGTTATCACTTCACTTTTCCTCTGAACTCACCCATCTGCTTATTAGCTAGACACAGATCTGCCTAACTTGAGAAATCAAAGAAAAAGAAGGAAGTATGGGCCAGAATTTTGGACTTTGCTTGGTTTCTTAGACTGGCCTTTAGCAGGTAGCTTTGAGTTGGATGCAGAAAAGAGCTCGTGTGACATAGCACCCAACACTTATTCAATGTAATGGCATTTACAGCTCTGCATTACGACCTGTGCAGTGCTGCCCATACACTATGGGAGGAGGCTTAGGTGTTGGAGGATGGAAACCACAAGAGTCAGCTCATGGAACAAGGCTGTCTAGCAGGTATTACTGAGGCAGGGTCCTGGAGGTGAGAACATCATCCTTCCTTGACTCAGAGGTACTCAACCCAAAGAGCTCTAGCCATCAGATTATAGCAGACTGCAGGGCCTGAAATCCTCCTCTCAAAACTGTTTCTTATGGGCTGGAATAATTAAATTAGAAAGTGAGAATGAGAGAATAAGTATGACTTCATAGTCCAGTAATTATGGCAGCCCCTGAAGAAGGAGCTCAGAGGAAGAAATTTGGGTCCCAGTCCCTGATGTAATGACTACCTTGCATTTTCTTTATATACATGCATGTATATGTAATATAAAGTGTATTGCTGTAATATGCTATATATAATCTAGTGATATAACATTAAACAGTCATTAGAACAGGGACAAAACTTGGCTTTCCTCCCTTGGGAAATGCTCTAATCACAAGGCAATGGAATCAGGCTTATTCTCTCACTTGTACTCTCTCTGGCCCAATGAATACTATATTAGCCTGAGCACACTGGAAACACTTCAAAAATGGTTTTCAGCAGCCCTCCTTCTGTATACAACATGGTTCCATGGTTAGAAAATTCACAGTGGGAGATGTGGGTTCAAATCTTCCAGATAACAGAGGGTAAAATTAATACTGAACCTACGAAAACTTTGGTGGATACTCCTAACTGCTGATTTATGGGGTGTCTGGGGAAAGATCAGGCAGGGATTTCTTCTAGACTTTCCTTGGAGGTTGTGTGGGAAGGTTTAATTGAAGAGAAATGCTTCAAAATGCCATTCCAATCCAATTCTCAGTGGGCAGGGCAAGGAGGTGGGTGTCCTTCAGCCCTCAATCCCACAGTGGGCCTGGCTATTTGATGGTGTGAAATCTTAAAAGTCCTGGGCAAGTCTAAAGCAGAATTTCAAATCCCTAGCAGATTTGTTGTGAAAAATGTAGGCATTCTGTGTGCCTCTAAACTGCACAAGTACAACAGGAGATTTTGTGGATAGAGACTTCATCATTCACAAAGGCAATGAGACAAGATTTAAGCAGCTAAATCTTATTAAGATCTGCCATTATGCCATGGACAGACATTAATTTAGCAAACAACTGTGTGCTTTAAGAAATTTCCCTAATGCACCTGTTCACCTTTTCCACTGTTACTACTCTCATTAGTTTCTGTGAGCACTTGTTAACCTGGAATAGGCAAAATTCAGTTTATAGACCTTTAAGGAGTGGTTTCAGGTGGTGTGACTGAGCTTAGATTCCATAAGAGGTGTGAAAAAACAGTCAGCCAGTAGTAACTTATGGGTTTTGTGTGTTTGAAAGCACCCGAGGTATGTATTAAAACACATCTGAATCAGGATGAAACAGTCTGTACTGAGCTTTACTATGTCTCTAAATTCTTTGCAGGACAGGATAATAAATCTGCTAGATTAGGACAGGATAATAGATTTCTTATTTCTTTCACTTTTGAGAGGTGTTAGAATACATGCACTGAGGTTCTCAATGTAATAATGAAGCCAAATCTGGGGGACAAGAATGGAAAATATAGTCCAAGCTGGTGTGGAAGAAGATGCTTTTATTGGGATTAGTTTGATATTTCTCAGACGCTTGTGTCCACCGTGTAGAACTGGTATAACACAGGCACAAGTAGGACAAGCTTTCTCCACCTAAATTGTGGTTCAAATGTTTAGTCTAGGAATCCTCACATGCTAAAATAATTCAGTATATTGGTGCTTCTACCACTACCAGATGAGCTGCAGAGAAGTTTCTAGGGAGTCTAGGAACAGGGGAGCTGCTTGTTCCCCATGGGTTCCCAAGGACTGAGATTTTTGACCAGTGAACATGGAGAAGTTGCCTGGTAGAGCTATTCTGGAAATATACTGTAGCCTGAATTTCTTCCAGAATAACAACTCTACTAGAGCTAGATGGAGGAGAATAGATGAGCAGTCTCAACAACCCTGCAAACCAAGGTCCTAAATGAAAACCATCTCTCCTTCTTTGAATTGCCTTTGAACAGACACACCATCTCATTCCAGTCAAAAAGCATAAAGTCAAGAAGCACTGATTTCAGTGAAGGATCTGGTGTTGTGAATTAGCATCAGCAAAAATTCTGGCTCATATGGCGTATTTACAGGAAGTGCTATTGACTGTAAAACAGAGCCCCCTATTATTTTAAGTATTTGCTGTGATTATTTTATGGTCTTTCAGTCTCAGCTGAGCCTGGCTGAAACATATGGTTCAAGGATGAGATAAGAGATCCTCCAAAGGTGATATGAAATCCATCTTAATGATCTGCCTAGACAAGTTGCCTTTGTTGCTGCAACTTCTCTATAGGAATGGCTGACTCGTTCATGTTCTGCTTGCAACAGCTTACTGAGGAAATGTGTTTGAGTAAAAAAACACACAAAATTATTTCTGCTTTTGGAGGACCACCTCGAGATACTTTGGGACTGATTTTAAAGGTGCTGAGACCACATCAGTCTTCACTAGCACTTATGAGCAGTGCTGAGACTCTCAAGAGAAAATTCTTGCTTGAGCTCTTGCCTCTGCCCATGCTTCTGAAAATGCAATATTGCAAATCTATTGTGACTTCTGAGAAGTTTGCAACAAACTAGGAAATTAGAGAATTGCTAAATCAGGCCCAATTTCTAGATTGCTTTACTCTCCACAAGGAAGGAGAAAATGCCTTGGTCCTAGATCTGAAAACAGATTTATTTCTTAATTACCCATTGCAACAGAGTCCAAATTAATTAGATCAGAGAAAAGTATCACTACATAGTTTAGGAGAATGAACATAAGATTGAAATTACAGAGTCAGTGAGTGTGGGAAGGCAAAGGAAATGACCTGAACTGGAATTTTGGCCAGGACAGCTTAAACTGACAGCCCTTTTCTTGTGAAAAAATACCACAGGACTTATAATTACCATTGTTGGGAGGAGGGTGACAGGATGAAGTACTCATAGCCTTGTGCCTGTTCCAAATCAAGGCATATCCAGCCCTCAGCATTATGCTAGGGCAGTGGCTCAATACTGACTTTTGCCTCTTATGTCAGGGCTGGAGAAGTGTTACTGCCCTGGCTTCCAGCACAAAACTTTAGCCAAAGTTTTGGCTTGAGCAGAAGTTGCCACTCTCAACACAACCTGTTTTCTGTTTGCCTGGGAGGGGTTATTTATGAAAACAACAGTTCAGCAGTTTCCCACTTCCAGGATAGCCTGAAGGTTGCTTAAGCAGGTCAAGAAGCTTTCTAAACTTCCATAGCTACACAAGGCCTATTTTTTTTCCTTCTTTAACACAAATCTGCCAATTGACCAGTTCATCAGATAGTAGTCTTCTGTATTCTATATATCCTCTATAGGTGTTCTTCAACATTTTCTTGGTGTGAGCCACCCCTGCCAGACAAAAATGTACATGCCACTTCCTCCCACAGCAGATGTTTACAGGGAAAAGGAACATTAGGAAAGTATTTCTAGTATTTTTAGCTGCCTTTCAGCACAGCTTAGAAGCTGGAAACAAGGAGCACTTCAGTCTAGCTATATGATTCTGCAAGCTGATGTATAGCTGTGCAGCTGCAAGTAGGTGGAGATGGCCAAGATCCTTGGGCAAGTCTCATCTCCAGTTATTCACTAGCAAAGCAGTTTCCAGGAGGTGAGGCAGCTGACCAGGGAAATGTGAGCACACCACAGTGGGGGCACAGGGCAGGACCCTGATGCTGGGATGAGGCTGTGTCTCGCCCACAGCTCCCAGAGGGGAACCAATGTGCTGGCTCACCCAAACAGCTCCAGAGGGTGTCACAGTGGTCTGGCTGGGTGCACTCAGTCTACCTCAGCCCTAGAGCTGTTGGAGCAGACCATAGATCTGGCAGGAGTGGAAAGGCAGTGGAGGAGGAGGCTGAAATGGCATCTTCAGAGCATATGAGGAAGGGCAGGGGAGTGGAGCAAGCAAGCCATGCACTGTTTTCTCCAAGTGAGTCCAAGCTGTAGATCACTCTTCTGCACGTAATTTGCATTGTGGAAGGTTAACTGTAGCACAATGATGGGCATTTCTCAGTAAAATAAGTGATCTGAATACACAAATGGAGAAGGAGGATGAGGAAACCTAAAATACTTTCCATAACTAAAAATCTGACATACACTTATCTGAGTGCAACTACCTACCTCCACATCCTCTCCAAAACTTCAACCTCTCTGTAGTAAAACAGTAGAAGTTACTAGATGAGGAAAGAAACAGACCCAGCCGAAAGTGAAAACGGGTATTACACTCGCAGATGTAATTACCCATGCTGGAACTGACTCATAAGACTCATAAAGTGACTCATAAGGTGGTTTTTCCAATCCTAAGTGACATCCCTTTTGCAAGGTGGCAAGCTCCAGCTGCATTGTTTCACATCCCAGCAAATGGCTGATGGCTGCCAGTGAACATTTTTAAGTTATTTTCTGCTGAGTTGAGAGAAAAATTCAGTGACAGTGGAGTAATCTCAATATCTTGTGCCCTATGTGTATTACTTTTTAATTTTTTTTTGTTATGTTTGGGTTTTTTTCAGTGTTAAATCTTAGGAGGTTTGAGTTCAGCTGTCTAAATTGGAAGAGGCTGAGCTCATCTTTGAATACATGACATACAGAAGATGTCAGTGCCTTCAGTGCCTTTGTTTTTCTTCTCAAAAGCAGTAGAATCATAGAAATGTCTGGCTTGAAAGGGACCTCTAGAGGTCATCTAGTCCAACCCCCTTGCTGAGAACAGGGACATCTTCAGCTAGAGCAGAGTGCTCAGAGCCTTGTCAAGCCCCACCTTGAATGTCTCCAGGGATGGGGCCTCAACCACCTCCCTGGGGAGCCTGTGCCACTGATCCACCACCCTCCAGGGAAAGAACTTCTTCCTGAGATCCAGTCTACATCTCCTCTGCTCTCATTTAAACCCATTCCCCCTCGTCCTTTCACTGCAGGCCCTTGGAAACAGCCCCTCTCCAGCCTTCCTGCAGCCCCTTCAGGCACTGGCAGGTGCTCTAAGGTCTCCCCAGAGCCTTCTCTTCTCCAGGCTGAACAACNTGCTCATTCCAGCTGCTTCTCTATCAGCACCCCCAAGTCCCTCTCTGCAGGGCTGCTCCCTATCCCCTCATCCCCCAGCCTGGGTTGACAGTGAGGATTGTTCTGGGGCAGAACCCTGCACTTGCTCTTGTTGAACCTCATGAGGTCCCCCTGGGCCCACCTCTCCAGCCTGTCCAGGTCTCTCTGGATGACCTCCCATCCCTCTGGGGTATCGACAGCACCACTCAGCTTGGTGTCATCTGTGAACTGGCTGATGGTGCCTCCAACCCCTGTCTATAGCATTGTTAAAAACTTTAAACAGCACAGGCCCCAGCATGGACCCCTGAGGGACACCACTTGTCACTGCTCTCCATCTGGACACTGAGCCATTGACCACCACCCTCTGGATGCACCATCGAGGCAATCCCTTATCCACTGAAAGGTCCACCCATCACATCCATATCTCTCCAACTTGGTGAGTAGAATGCTGTAGGGAACAAGTCAAAGGCCTTGCAGAAGTCCAGATAGATCCCATCCAGTGGTCATCCTTTAGCCTCTGATGCAGTCACAGTGTCATAGAATGTCACTAGGTTTTCGAGGCAGGATTTCCCCTCAATGAAGCCATGCTGGCTCTCCTTGATCACTTCCCTGTCCTCCATGTGCCTTCTAGGAGAATCTGCTCCATGATCCTCCCAGGCACAGAGTACTTCTAGCAGCCTGACATCTAATCTGATGTTACTGAGGGTCTTGTCATGGTGATATTTAAGCTTACCAGCACAGCCCAAGGGATTTTGATTCCAATAAAACAAGAAACATTACCATCCACTAAGTTGCCAGCACCCCACATTGTGACACCAGAAGTACCACGAGGTCTCCTCACCAGCTTAGCTTTTGAGCTATGTTAAAATGTGCTCAGAAGCACCCACCTCACTGCTTATGACCAAACATTCCAGGTAACACTGTTCTGTCTGAAAAAACAAAGCTTCATTAGGCCTTCTGAGAGAAGTGGAAAGTTATATAATCCAGAATATGTACCCATTTCATTGAAAACTTATTTTCAAAGCAAAAGTTGACTTTAAAGGAAACAATATGTATGCTTGTGCTTCCCTTTCAAACTCAGGTGAAGGCTGAAAGTGCTTGAAGAACCTGCTACAGGGTCTATACAAAGAGATGGTTTCTGAGTTTTTCAGACAATAATCCCTGTAGGAGGGAACCACAGTCTAGCAACAGCTTTTCTGTATGAATAAGTGCCTCGTTATTGTAAACTCTGGTGATGAAGTTATAGGAGTTGATAGATCAACCACTTTTATCAAGCTGCAACAGCTCCTTCCATGGCTGTCTGAAAATGTGATCAACATAAATTGGATAGGGAGGGTGGGATCACATATTCCTACAAGTTAAATTTGTCAGTCTGTAACGCACATAAATGACATAAAATATAATTGCTTTTGAATTTGGGCCCCTTCAGGCTTCATGTTGATTAAGAAAAAAGAACCAGATGTTTCTTCAGCAGGAATCACAGAGGCAAAATAAATATTCTCTGGTCCATGACGTTTTATAGTTTCCAAAAGACACCAATTAATTATTTAATTATTGGGTGTGTTGATCGTGTAAAATATAACTGTCCCAGGGCAAATAGCAGTACGACCCTGGGAGCTGGCTGGCTGAGCTTGTATAATACACTTTTTGCCAACTTTTCTTCTGCTGTGAAAACATTGTAAGATGAATTAACACTACTTAATCTTTCTTCCAGTGTTTCATAAATAAAAAAAGGCCCAAAGCATAGACTTTCCTCCTTTCTGATCTCTGCCTTGTACTAGCAAGTAACTTGAAGACAGGAGAGCTAGTAGCAAGCATAAATATTGTGATAGGAAACTATAGCTTTGTTTAACTAATATCACTTTAAAGAAAAGACAATCTGTTTAAAACAACCACATTTAATCCTCATCTCTGTGAGAAATNACACCACTTGTCACTGCTCTCCATCTGGACACTGAGCCATTGACCACCACCCTCTGGATGCACCATCCAGGCAATCCCTTATCCACTGAAAGGTCCACCCATCACATCCATATCTCTCCAACTTGGTGAGTAGAATGCTGTAGGGAACAAGTCAAAGGCCTTGCAGAAGTCCAGATAGATCCCATCCAGTGGTCATCCTTTAGCCTCTGATGCAGTCACAGTGTCATAGAATGTCACTAGGTTTTCGAGGCAGGATTTCCCCTCAATGAAGCCATGCTGGCTCTCCTTGATCACTTCCCTGTCCTCCATGTGCCTTCTAGGAGAATCTGCTCCATGATCCTCCCAGGCACAGAGTACTTCTAGCAGCCTGACATCTAATCTGATGTTACTGAGGGTCTTGTCATGGTGATATTTAAGCTTACCAGCACAGCCCAAGGGATTTTGATTCCAATAAAACAAGAAACATTACCATCCACTAAGTTGCCAGCACCCCACATTGTGACACCAGAAGTACCACGAGGTCTCCTCACCAGCTTAGCTTTTGAGCTATGTTAAAATGTGCTCAGAAGCACCCACCTCACTGCTTATGACCAAACATTCCAGGTAACACTGTTCTGTCTGAAAAAACAAAGCTTCATTAGGCCTTCTGAGAGAAGTGGAAAGTTATATAATCCAGAATATGTACCCATTTCATTGAAAACTTATTTTCAAAGCAAAAGTTGACTTTAAAGGAAACAATATGTATGCTTGTGCTTCCCTTTCAAACTCAGGTGAAGGCTGAAAGTGCTTGAAGAACCTGCTACAGGGTCTATACAAAGAGATGGTTTCTGAGTTTTTCAGACAATAATCCCTGTAGGAGGGAACCACAGTCTAGCAACAGCTTTTCTGTATGAATAAGTGCCTCGTTATTGTAAACTCTGGTGATGAAGTTATAGGAGTTGATAGATCAACCACTTTTATCAAGCTGCAACAGCTCCTTCCATGGCTGTCTGAAAATGTGATCAACATAAATTGGATAGGGAGGGTGGGATCACATATTCCTACAAGTTAAATTTGTCAGTCTGTAACGCACATAAATGACATAAAATATAATTGCTTTTGAATTTGGGCCCCTTCAGGCTTCATGTTGATTAAGAAAAAAGAACCAGATGTTTCTTCAGCAGGAATCACAGAGGCAAAATAAATATTCTCTGGTCCATGACGTTTTATAGTTTCCAAAAGACACCAATTAATTATTTAATTATTGGGTGTGTTGATCGTGTAAAATATAACTGTCCCAGGGCAAATAGCAGTACGACCCTGGGAGCTGGCTGGCTGAGCTTGTATAATACACTTTTTGCCAACTTTTCTTCTGCTGTGNTGGGAGCTGGCTGGCTGAGCTTGCATAATACACTTTTTGCCAACTTTTCTTCTGCTGTGAAAACATTGTAAGATGAATTAACACTACTTAATCTTTCTTCCAGTGTTTCATAAATAAAAAAAGGCCCAAAGCATAGACTTTCCTCCTTTCTGATCTCTGCCTTGTACTAGCAAGTAACTTGAAGACAGGAGAGCTAGTAGCAAGCATAAATATTGTGATAGGAAACTATAGCTTTGTTTAACTAATATCACTTTAAAGAAAAGACAATCTGTTTAAAACAACCACATTTAATCCTCATCTCTGTGAGAAATTCCTCATGGTACAGACAGCAAAGAAGCAGTTCTTCCCCTGTCAGCACCACTGGGGTGGGTCTGGAAAAAGGAACATGGTACAGGATTTATTGGGACATTGTGTAAATTTAGGTAATTGAATCAATTGCGTTGAGTCGAATTAACAAGATGACATAGAGTTTTCCTTTATGATGTTTTATAAGCAAATGTAGAAGAAATAATATGTAATTTCTTTAAATCAGCAGATACTTCTTAAATAATAGGTCGTGTTCCAAGCTTTGGTTGTGTCTATGGATGTTCCTGCACTTAACTCTGTGGTAGCTTTTTTCCTGTTAAGGGGCAGGAAGTAATTGAAATGAGGATTGAAAGAAATTCATGACTCATGTCCTCATGACTCTTCCATCGTAGTTTTCTTTTGTGCTTGTTCAGCAGCTTCTGACATCTGGGAAACTTCCACTGATTTTGCTATGGTCAGAACTTCAGACAGACTGCTGGGGGAAGTCCACTTGTCCTGACATTGGGGAAAGAAAATGCAGAGAGAAAACATCAGCTGTGAACCCTGCAAAAAGCAATTTTCAGGTTGTTGGGACTTTCTTTTCCTTGATATTACTGCCAGAAATACCCTGAATAGTCTTTGTTTTCCTGTTCTGAGGTCAAATCATTCCCTTGCCTTTCTTCCAGTCTCCTCTCCAGATCCAGGGGTTCTTGCTGGATTAAATTTTTCTGTAATAAAGAAATGTGCAAAGCCACTTCAAAATGAAATAGCAGTCCCTACTAAGGAAAAGATTGGCTTCTGAGCTCCCTCAGAGAAAGACAGAAAGCATTTTCTGCCTGACTTTGCCTGCCTGAAGTCGGTTCTTAAAATAACCTTGTGGACAACTTCAACAGTCTTAAAGTATGCAAACTTCCAGAGCAAACTTGGGAGTTTTTCTCATAGGGTTTCAGCCAGGAGGAGGTTGAAGACAGGGGATTTAGTCCATCTAGGAGCCTAACTGCCCAGCTACAATCCAAGGGCCACAGTGGAGACCCTCAAAATACCCATTTAATACTGGAATATACAGCAATATTTTCCTCCAAAACATGGAGTCAATGCACCTAAGTGGCAGAAGCTGATGGCCCACATGTTCTACTGTGCTTTAGATTTGTTGCTTATTCAGAAAGTTGGAGGAACTAACAGCAAACTGGAATCTCTTCTGTGAAGCAGCCCAGGTACCCTTGGCTTACTGGCACGTGCTGTTTCTTCCTTTGTCTTATCACACAGGAACCCCTTGGCTATGAACACACAAATAAAATGTTTTCAGGGTAAGAACTCTTTGTGGATGCATTAAAAAATGAAGTTCTGCCTTCCCCAAGACTGAACTTTATTCTCCATCTAAAATAGCTTTTATTTGTCATGCAAATAAAACGTTTCCAGTGTAACAGCTTGTTCTGAAGTTATAAACAAGATGGAAGCCTGACTTCTAGATGGCTGGATTTTATTCTCCACCTAAAATGGCTATCATTGACAACATCATCTGTAGCTATATTGAGGAAGGAACTGCTCTCCATTTCACCCCATATATCATCTTACAGAGACATTTTCTTAGCTGGGAATTGCTTGGTGATTTGCCAGCAGACAAATCAGTGCAGGAAAGGGATAAATTGATCACATTCATCCAGCTCTGGAGGTAAACCCCAGATCTCAGTCAGAGTCCAGCTCACATTAAAAACCTGTCTGTCCACCTGGTAAAAATGTGTCTGAGGAGCAAAGGATATGAAAGTGGGGTGGAGACAAAAATTTAATTCATATTGCTATAGCTAATCTCCTTCCTTAAATTATAGGTCCAGCAGAATATATTATTTATGAGTTTTGAGCAGTAGTTGATGGTGCTGGGCCAATTTTCTTCTTTTCTACATATCCTTCTTCAGAAACCTCAAAGAAATGGCATTGAGTTTACTAACTAAATGTCTCTCTGTACAACTGGACAGTTGGAATAGAGCCAGATAGAAATAATATCTGTCTGGAGTAATTTAACTGAAAATGAAAGTTAGTTCAACCAATGTGAGGATAAAAAAAAAAAAAAAGAAGTATCAGGTTTAAAAACTGTAGGTGGTGTTACCATTAACAAGTAAGAGTTTTCTCAGTCAGGCTTTGGTCACTAAAATTCACTTAAGGGCAATAATTTGAATGAGAATCTGTACTTCAAACTTCATCTGCACCTGGCCAACTTTCTAACACTTTGTGCTGATTCAAATGATGTTTGGTAATTAATGCTTCCAAGGAACTTTGCAAATGTCATTTGTTATCACTAGTCCTCTGCACAGCAGGCAAAATGCATTGTGTCCAACTGGAGTGCAATTGCACTGAGGAACACTGAAGTTCAGTGGCTTGCTCAGGGGCAGCTGGTGATCCAACAGCAGAGATCTACCAATTCGTAGGCTTCACTGTTTTATTGTTGGTAAAATTTGCTGCTGTTAGTAGATTTCTAATAATTTTACATAGTTTCTTCATCTCTGGTGGCCAAGTAGAGGAATTGAGGCACTGTGCAGGCAAAAACAGATCTAACATTTCTGTGGTCCAGTGATAAAGCCAGGCCAGGAGCTGAACATGGGTTTCCCAACTCTCATCTCAGTACCTTGTCAGCATTTATTTCACAACTCCTTTAGCTGACAGATTAACAGGTTTTGGTGGGAAAGTTTCAACATCCAAGATCTGTCTGGTCTCAGCAAAGCTTTAAATCTCATCCCTTCACAGCAGTCAAAGGTGCAGTGATTCTCCCGGGATCAGAAGGTTTATTTGCAAGACAGCCTGTTGGAAATAATGGTTCTGGTTGTTCTGATTCTTTGGCTGTCTGCTGGTGGTGTTCAGATCAGCTGGAACCCTCCTAGCACCAGGGGAGTTTTACTGGGGTCTGGTCAACATAACACAGCCTGGGATCAGGCCCCTCTGCCTTCAGTAAAACAAACCTAGAAGAACTACCAAATCGACAGGGCTTCACTTGAACAAATTAAGCAAGGAATCTACTTGAACTGGGAATTAAAAGAAGCTATTAAAACATTCCCTCTGGTATTTTTATTTTGTTTACTCATGAGACCTGGCTCATGCGCCTCTGACTCTCATGGAGTCCATATTTGGAGAACTCTGCACTCGTTAGCATACTTATACTCAGGCAAATTTTAGAGGGTTGGTTTTTTTTGTATACACAGTGCACTTTTCATATTATTTTTCCTTTTCTTTTTTTTTTTTAAACATTTTAAATCAGAAGATTACCCTTTTCTTTCGCTTTCAAAACATAACCAAAAAGGGATCTAACTGTTTTCTTCAATAACTGGAAGCTAGTGCTTCTCTTCTACTTGTTATTGCTCCCTGGTCACCACATCCCATTCTGTGTCTCCTCTTGGAAGAAAAAAGAATTCCACTCTCACTTCAAGCTGCAGAAGGGTGGGGGTACCTTGGAAGGTTCCAGGAACCAGGAACCAGGTCAGCACAAAGGGACAACCTAGATACTCTACTGAGATTCAGTCCCATGGGTTTGGGAGCCTCTTCATATGTCCAGGACTTTCTGTTAAGACCCGAGGAGTGTCTGTCCCCAGAGCTGCTGCTCTCACCCAGGAATGAGCCTCTCCTAGTGGGGGAAAGGAAAACAAACAATTCTGTGTTACAGAGCTTCTGTAACTTCAGTTTTATGGCTGACAATGCCTGAGGCAAGACATTACCACCTATTGAAGATACCACAACTGTATTTAACCTGAATAAATTTAGGATCTAAATCAATAGGATTACTTAAGTAGTCAGCCAGCCACTTAATCTGGCTGGATGTTTCAGGCTGCCATACCAGGGTGGCATTGCCCTGCAGGTGGGTAGGGAAGCCACAGGCCCCATCACCTGCCATCTCCACAGCTGCCCAGCCTGCCTCCTCTCTGGTAAACAGAATAAAAGAGATTTAGGGGATGCAGTTGGCAGGCATAGCTTGGGAGTGAGCTGACCTTTGACAGCAGCCAGCACCCATCTCTCATCCCCCCTGCACGGGGCAAATGGCTTTTCAGGCAGGAGGGACCTTCAAGTCTCTAGCCAGGAGGACAAGATGCAACCTCAGCAAGCACCTGTATAAAATCCTGTCTCAGATCCTACCAATGCCCAAGGTCATGGAGGAGGAACTTGTGCTAGGGAGATGGCAGAGGGACCTGCTTCACCCTGTGGGCACCAAAATTCCCCAGCCACATGCCACCTGGGTGAGGGACATGGGAAAGGGGCAATCACTGTGGCCGGAGAGGTTAGGTAGGTGCAGGGTTGGAGGCTTGCCCTTGGAGGCTGCCCTCTCATCAGTGCTAGCAAAGGAGAAACCTTCCCCTTCTCCCTACCCCCTTCCTCCTACCCTCTGGGTCAGGAGCTAGAGAACTCAGTCATGGTGTAGGAAACTTATTTTCATATTTGTTCTTATTCCTAAGGGATTTGAGCCTATGGCTCCCACTTCTGAGGAGAGGTCTTGACTTATTATCAGGGCCACATTTGCGGGCAGTTTCCAGATAGTGAGGGAACAATAAAAGTAAAAATAACTGGGGAACAGAGAATGCATCTCAATAATCATTGTTCTGTAAGTGTATTTTCAAATATTAGAGGATAAGAGAATATAGGCTAAAGGTTAGGATGTTTTACTGGGAAGAGCAAGTATTCCTCACACTCATAGTTCTTTATGTATTCAATATTAGAGAAGTTATTATTTACAAAACCAAATCACTTATCCAAGCATTGGAGTAGGGGCTGCAGACTAGAAGCTCCCTGTGATTGTCTAGAGGGTTGAAATCCTTCCCTCTCCTTCTGACTGGGTGACCCAAGAGATCTTCAATGACAGGGAACCCTATGACAACTCCAGCAAGATGCAGCTGCTGAGTTTTTCTTATTCCCAAACACCCTTTAGCCTGGCAGCCAGAGCTCACTTTCTGTTCATGGAGATGTGATGCCCTCAGATTATGGGCTGTAGGCATCTGCCTTGGCTGGGCTGTTGACACTGTAAAAAGAAGAAATGTAAGTGCTGTCACCAGCTACATTCTTCTGCTGTGTTGTGGACAACCTGATTTCTTGCCTCCTCCAAAAATGCTGCCTAAAGTGTCCCAAGTAGTACAGAAAGCAGAATCTGACCTCCAGATTTTTTACTATTGCTCAGCTTAAATTTTCTGTCCGTAGGGAAGCTGACATACAACTGTTATAATGAATTATTTTTTAAAAATTTATTTATATATTGAGAAAATTGAAGTTGTGAGGTACAGGGGAGCTGTGCAGTTATATGTGGATATACATAGAAAGCAACCCAAACATATTGTTAGTATAAGGCAGCATTACACCTAGTCCAAGCAAATAATATGTGTATCATATTTTCACATATGTTTTAGTAGACTTTGCAGCTAAGAATGTTACAGCCTAAACTAGGCATTTAATTGTGCTTATAATTATACGTTACAACTGATTGCTTCACAATTTACACTATGATTTTTACTCATGTTTTCTTAACCAATCCCACTGCAGTCCAGAAGGAAAATGTCCATAGAAATTCCTACCCTGAATTCTGGGAGCAGAGATGGAGAGAGGCTATGATAAGCCCAATGTTATAAACAAAATTTCTGACACAGCAGGACATGAATTGAGCTCTTCTGAGTTTATACTTGTCTGCTAGGGTAAGCTGAGCCATTTTCTTTTTTCCCCACTTTCAGCATGTTTTCCGTGATGTATAGAAAATTCCAATTATTATTCTTTAATAGAGTATTTTGATAGGTAACTTGATAGGTATAATTCTACAATATCTAAAATAATGTAAATGACTTGGAAGAAAAGGAACAGCAAAAGAACATGGAGATACAGATGTAGATCCAAAAGTTGTCATCCTGTCTGTCTCTGAAGTGCAGAAAAAAATGGCACTTGGAAGATTTTTTTTTTTCACAGCCTCGCATCTGAATGTCATCCAAGGAGGAAAGGAAGGAATTAGGGAAGGAGAAAAATTCTCACTGCCACATTCATCCTTTGTTCCCTTCTTGTTGAATGCAGGGCAGGACTATAAGTAAAAAAAAATCATGATGAGTGTAGAAAAGAGATAAAGCTACCAGCAAAACCCTTACTTCTCTAGTCACTTTGTCTACCTCCACTTTTCTCCTTCCTTGTCTGTTAGAGAAACATGTCCCTGTTCAGACTTTTAGCCCAGAATCACTAGTGTGGGAGAAATAAGTTTATCACATTATCATACTCAATCAGCACAGGATTGAACCTGTCTATTACCTAGTGCTTTACCAAGGAAATTTGAAATTATTCATGTCATGGAGGCTTCCACTCCTCCTCTGAAATTGTGTTTTGGATGAATTAAGTTACTTTTCTTAGTTGTTCTTGCCACTACAGACACATATTTTTTGGCCACCATTGTCCTAAACCAATAACTCAGTCAAATCCCTACATGGTTTTAAAACCAAAACCAGAAGTAGGTCAAGTAAGTCTGACCAAAAAGTGATGAAAATTATTCCCTGTAGGAAGTGAAATATGCAAAATGTTACTGATAGATAGTGGTGCAGAAAGGCTGTTTGGACTTGGCCACCCTATCCTTACAGGATCAAGATGGATTGCCAAACATTCATTATGCTGTCTGTGGCCAGCTACTGGTTTTACATGTATTTTACTGGGGACCCATTTGTTTTGTGGGATGCTTACAACACCCCAAGTAAATTATGAGGAGCTAAGGTGAGTGCTCCAGACTCTTTTTTTTTTTTTTTTTTCTCCTTCATACTTTTACAAAGCTGCTTAAACCCAGGTTTAGAAGAGTTCTTAGCTGTGAAAAAACTCAACAGATGTCTAATGGAAATTAGGGTAAACACCAGTTCCTGTGATTTTCTTTTGAAATCTAGCTTTTGAAAATGCTAGCTACTGTCAGATAAAAATAGAGAAGAAGGTGCACTGGTAAAGATCAAAGTTTTATTACCAAAAAGTACTATTAACTCCTGCATGTGGTCAAGGAGTCCTGGCTATTTCCACCCAAACTGTTCCCTAAATTAGCATTGTAAAATTGGAAGGGGTCATAGGTGATTGTGTGAGACAAGGACCACCTTTGTTTTGTGTTTCTGTAGTGTCATCATACAAACAAGATTTCCACCCTAGATGGAGCTTGGAAGCCCTGTCATGTTGCTACCATTCCTGACATTATAATTGCTGCTGTGGGAAGTCTTCCCAACAATCTCTGAGCAAGAGTTTATCTTTGAGGTCTATGCCTCAAAAGAACATACCAATATATAACATTTAAAATGTACATTTGCATGATAAGGTGACAGAGAAAAAAAATCAAATCCCTAATAAGATCACTTACAGAGCTTTAGTACAGCAGAAAACAGTTATTTCAAAACAAAACTTCAATTAAGGATAAAAATAATCCTGCAAATAATACTGTATTTGCATGGGAAATATGCAAAATATAATCATGCAATTCTTAATCAACCAGAGAGCTGTCAGACGTACAAAAATAAGTTAATTCTGCTGTTAATATTGCTGCACGCTATAAATATTAATTAAATGCCATTCAACATTAGTTTCATTATTGTTTAGCAACTGTTTTAACTCCCCCCCCACCTTTTAAATTGTCAAATAATTGGCTTTCTTCTGCTCACGTCTGTTCTCATAAAGTGAATTAATGTGGGGAAAAAAAAAAAAAAGATCATATAAAACGACTTAAAGGGCCAAATTATTATGTTTCTAAACACATCATTTTTTAATGCCCTTTTTACCTAAGCTTGCTAAGCCATGAAGTTTCAGACTGTTGGTCAACCTCAGCCTGGCTCTGCTTGGAGATACTTGGAGATTATCTGCCATCCTGCACACCTCCTGTGGACCATGGGCACTTTGACCAAAATGCATGAAATGCCTAAAGAAATCTGACAGACTGCCTGTGGGAGAAACTGTCTGGTTTTCTCATTAGCAAGAGCTAAAGGGTCTGTATCAGGGCCTTTCATGTGGTAAAAAGAACTCATTAATTGCTTAATTCTGTGGTTGCTATTTATGTCATTATTTATTAATATTCCAGATTCTGACACTGGGGCAAATTCTAGTCTTAGTTAAATTAGTAACTTCATAGTAAATGTAAAAAGTGGCTTGATTCACTATTGTTCCTTTGGATTTCTTCTAATTAAAAAACATTATCTGGTTCCTTCCCCATTATCACAAGTGCTTGTAGCTCTTCTGTGGAAGAGCAGCATCCCATTGCACTGCTCTAGTGCACATTTCTTCACAGGCACTCGTGGCTTTGTATCCAAACAGAGTGTGAGGCCAATAAATACATAGAATCGGAGAATCCTAGAATGTTTATGGCTGCAAGGAACCTCCAAAGGGCATCTAGTGCAGCCCCCTGCAGGGGGCGGGGACACCCTCAACTAGCCCAGGCTGCTCAGAGCCTTGGCCAACCTCACCTGCAATAGCTCCAGGGATGGGGCCTCAACCACCTCCCTGGGGAGCCTGTGCCACTGATCCACCACCCTCCAGGGAAAGAACTTCTTCCTGAGATCCAGTCTA
>VYZU01072904.1:22097-47612 GCA_013401355.1 Ceyx cyanopectus
CATGTCTCTCCTGTGCTGAGGGCTCCAGAGCTGGCTGCAATACTCCAGGGGAGGTGTGAGCAGAGCAGAGCAGAGGGGCAGAATCCCCTCTCTCCAGCTGCTGCCCACACTTCTCTTGCTGCAGCCCAGGCTGCCATTGGCCTTCTTGGCTGCCCGGGCCCACTGCTGGCTCATGTCCAGCTTCTCAGCCACCAACACCCCCAAGTCCTTTCCTGCAGAGCTGCTTCATTTTATAGCCATGAACAAACCTAGACAGTAACTATTCATGCAGAGAGCACCACGCAGAACCTAGGAAAGAAACCACAACAGCATCCCTTGCTATAACCACCAACACATTTTCCTCAGTGCCGCACTTTATTAGCTCCTCAGCAGAGTTAGTCACACAGGCCAGCCTTGTACAGCCATAAACAACTTGGCTCTTATTTCAAGCACACACAAAACATCATGTTTTGGGTTACATATGGTTTTATGTCATTGAGAAATCCAGTCATCACCTTGAAGAGCAGGTTACATTTGTACAGCATTTCAATCAGTGATTGTTAGATCTCTAGAGACCTAATTCAAAGTGATGAAAAAGACTGGGCTGGATAAGAACAATCTCATGTGAGCCAATTGGGTATGGAATGGTGCAAGAGTTGGCCCCAGGTAACAAGTAGATGACAAACTTTAGCCAGACACCATCCTAGAGGAACTAGATGAAAACATGGTACAGACAGGTACTTCTTGTCCCCTTCCACATCATGAAGTGTTTTTGCCTTTTCTTGATGAATTTGAGAATGGAGATTGAGGCATATCTACACACACAAAAGAAATGCAACGCTTTTACCTTTATTCTTTTTATTTTCATATTGATTCTCTCATCATTATTATAAAGTATGTAAATAGCAAAGAGACAAATGTGAAGGACACCCAGACTCAATGAACTAGCTTCACTTTCCATGAACTGTTTAAAAAATGCACCCAGAGTCTCACTGCTATGAGAGTTAATAATATTTTCTCATTTTCAGACCAAAATTATTCAGGACACATTATAGCAACCTTTTACTGTACCAGTTTTATCATTTACCTAATGAGCTCTTCTCCCTCCTAGTGTTTATCCTCAGATGTAGGCAGAAAGGAGTCATCACCCTCACAGAATTATTTTGCAATGCAAAAAGAATTAAGATCTTAGTCTCTGCTCATATGATGTCCTCTTCATTTACCTCATCTTCCTGGCAGTCTTTCTTTGCTTGTACTTTAGTTCATCTCTGCATTCAGCAGCCTCCTGCCAGACCAGCTGCCAGCATAGCTGAGCACTGGCTGACCAGTGTGTGGTCAGCACAGAGATTTTCACCCATGGAAGGTGCTCCCAGTTCAGGGTATATTGGGGTGTGTACCCACGTAGGCACCTGAAGGTTTCTTCTTGAGGATTCCTAATTTGGGAGATGTGTAGGGATGAGGCTGAGGAGGGGATGCCTGAGTTAAGAGCACTGAGAAATATCCAGACAATACACAGTCCATGAGGAAGCTTAAGAAAGCTGCCAGTGATGTAGAGCTCCCACAGAGCGCTGTGGATTTCAGCAGGATAAAAAGTCCTCTCCTGAGGTTCTTCATTTTCTCAGGTCTTCTGAACTTACAGAAGTGAGGCACAGATATCATTTGCTCCTTCTTACTTTGCAGATAAAGATAACAAATACAGCTGAAAGACACTGAAAACCTCAAACCATCAGGAAAAATAAATAAAAATGAATAAAATAGATAATGCAATGCCTATTTAAACCTTCCAGGAGGTAGAAACAACAACAAATAACAAAACCTGTTGATGTACTGGGAAACTGTTCTTTCAGCTCCCAGTTAAGGACAATTCCATTTTGTTTCCCTTACTCCTTATTTTGCCACTTCTCATTTCTTCCCATCACATACTTTTTTAGAAATATTTGTAAAGAACTTTGAGGCAATATTGCTACAAATGCATATTTAAGATTTGATTACTCATTCTCATCCACTATCATGTGCCAGACATGCAGCCTACTCTAACAGATTCCTGTTCTTCAAGTTGTTACAGGGAGGTTAAATAAAATGATGCTTTTATGACACTGAATATCTTGATGGTGTTTTAGCTAAATCATAGGCTGTTCTGTAGTGCCACAGATGTGCCAGGTATTAAAATCAAACTGGCCAAGTATCACCAGTCCTCTACTCAAGATATGGTGTCTCTGATCTCTTAAGCATCCACCATTTGTTGTTGCCACACTTCCTCCTGATTCAATTTAACAAAACAAAATCAAAACATGCCAGATCCATTCCAACAGCAAAATCCAAGGCTGAGCTGAAGCCACCAAAAATCTTGATGATCCAAATTGCCTTCTGGCTGTGGTTGTTAACTATCCTCTTTCAGGAGCCCTCCTCACCAATTTATTTCACTTTTGAAGTCTCAGGAAAAGGGAGGTGTGATCCCAAAGGGTATGGACATGCAGTCTATGGAAAAAAATATAATTACAAAGAGAAGATGTAGCTTTCAAAACAAAAGCTGAGTGACTGATGCTACAATCTTTGTTTGAGAACAGGAAAACTCCGAAAATGCAGATTAAAGAAGAGAAGGAAAGTTCAAAATCTTGGTATTACATCACTGAGATTCTTCTTTAGAGCTGGAGCTGGATAGTGATGCTGAATGGGACACTATTAGATATATTATTATATATTATATGATATATTATTATATCTAATATATTATATTAGACTAGACTTATTATTGGTCCAAAAAAATGTATTTTAATAAGAAGAAAACAAGACTGAAATTTTTGCAGATGTTTTTATTCTACTTGTTACCTGCTCTAGTTATTTCTGTTAAAAAACCCAAAATGCTTAGTCAACACACTTTAAGTGAAAATGGGATTTCTCTTGAAATTATTTGAGAAATAAATTAGCACTCAAATGCTTTAAGGAGTTTTAGATCTCAACAAGATTTGCAGAGTAATTAAAGTATTAAAAAAAAAGCATTTATTTTCAATATTTAGAAATCTTGCTTTTTTTAAATATTGCAATCTATTTTTTCAGCACATTTGAAATGCTTCAAGAGATGAAAGCATCTCATTTTTAAATCATTCATATTCTTCTGCCAACCTCTTTTTTTTTTTGTCAAGGCTTACTGGGCTGAAGCTGGACACCTAGTTAAAAAGGCAGGTTATGAAGGTACTGACAGAAAAAAAAAAAAAGGAAAGCTTTGAAAGTATTTTGATATATATTATTTTGAGAATAAGAGAGCAGCAGAAGAATTGACAATGTAAGCATAGATTGTAAAGGTCTCTACAACCACTTTCCACCCCTTTCCCTTGATGTATTGGTGTGAAGTGGTCCCAGTATAAATTAAAAAAAACAGGTGAAAAATATTTATTTGCAAGCCTGAACTTAATTCCATGTCGTGCTGCCTTCAAATATTTGTGATTGATTCATGGTACTTTCCTTAGCCAAATAATAGAGAAACCCACTTCAAGTGAAAAGTTGAAATAAATCACTTAGAGNGTCAACACACTTTAAGTGAAAATGGGATTTCTCTTGAAATTATTTGAGAAATAAATTAGCACTCAAATGCTTTAAGGAGTTTTAGATCTCAACAAGATTTGCAGAGTAATTAAAGTATTAAAAAAAAAGCATTTATTTTCAATATTTAGAAATCTTGCTTTTTTTAAATATTGCAATCTATTTTTTCAGCACATTTGAAATGCTTCAAGAGATGAAAGCATCTCATTTTTAAATCATTCATATTCTTCTGCCAACCTCTTTTTTTTTTTGTCAAGGCTTACTGGGCTGAAGCTGGACACCTAGTTAAAAAGGCAGGTTATGAAGGTACTGACAGAAAAAAAAAAAAAGGAAAGCTTTGAAAGTATTTTGATATATATTATTTTGAGAATAAGAGAGCAGCAGAAGAATTGACAATGTAAGCATAGATTGTAAAGGTCTCTACAACCACTTTCCACCCCTTTCCCTTGATGTATTGGTGTGAAGTGGTCCCAGTATAAATTAAAAAAAACAGGTGAAAAATATTTATTTGCAAGCCTGAACTTAATTCCATGTCGTGCTGCCTTCAAATATTTGTGATTGATTCATGGTACTTTCCTTAGCCAAATAATAGAGAAACCCACTTCAAGTGAAAAGTTGAAATAAATCACTTAGAGAAACATTTCCTACGCCCAAACCTCTCATTAATGTTAATGCCAGTTGTGCAGCCAACTCTTCACCTGGCCCCCTGTTAAACTGCTTTTAAGGCTCCAGAAAAGATAAAGGATGCCTCACTTTTATAGGACTCTTGCCAAATTTAGAGCATCGAAGCAGAGCAAGGGTAATCATACTTCATGTTTCAGAGTGAAGAAAATTGCCTCCTGGCTTGGAGAGGAGATTTTTTTCCCCCCCAGGTACTGCACATTTGGGCTGAGATATTACAAGTTGCTAAGGACTGGAGAGCTGGGCACCATGAAAACCACAATGGGCAGCTGACAGGCCAAGGGGAAAGCCACATCTTCTGAATATTTGAAGGCTGGGTTTTGCTGGTTTGGCTGGAGAAATAACCCAGTCTTTTGCCTGGCTACGACCAGCTGTTCTGGAAACACCCAGTACCTGCCTCATTTATGACAGGTGGCTGCTGAGGGTCGTGTGCCAGCTTAATTCCCTGCCCAGCCACCAAACAGCAAATATTTTTTTCAAGAATATTTATTTCACTGTTCTCCTTCCAGCCAAGAAAAAAACCAATATATAGATAGGCAGGACTCCCATTCCTTTTGTAAACCAAGAAAAAGATTTCAGCTGGGTGCACTTTGAGGGGTAAATGGATGCTGACAGCAGCACCAGTTTTGGAAGCTTCATCTAGATGAAGATGCTGCAATATGGAAACTCTTTCTGGTTTCCCATCCCATAACCAAATCAGTACTCAAATTGCTAGTAGCTGCAAAGAAATCAGATAGCTGTTTTCCCAGAGGTTCTTTACATGTTGAGGTTGGCCAAGGCTCTGAGCAGCCTGGTCTAGTTGAGGGTGTCCCTGCTCTCTGCAGGAGGGCTGCACTAGATGCCCTTTAGAGGTCCCTTCCAATACATGTTTGAAATCAAATGCTGGGACATCAATGTGAAGCTCCAGTTTATGAGGGAGAACTTCTGGCTACTCTGGTTTTATTTGTATTTCTCCCCTATTGAATTCCAACTTC
The DNA here is from genome assembly GCA_013401355.1 of Ceyx cyanopectus. Classification (NCBI taxonomy): domain Eukaryota; kingdom Metazoa; phylum Chordata; class Aves; order Coraciiformes; family Alcedinidae; genus Ceyx; species Ceyx cyanopectus. The sequence continues at coordinate 27,272 of VYZU01072904.1, forward strand.
ACAGACTTTGTGAGTTTACATTCAATCTCACAGTTTTCCCAAACTAATTTCAAACAAAGAAAAACATAAAAAAAAAAAAAAAAAAGAGGCTATTTTCAGTGAACTTTGAAGTATAATCTGTTGCTTTTTCAGAAGGGGCAAATAACTGCCTCTTGCTCTAATGCAGGAAAGATTCCTATTCATAGTTACCATTACAATGACAAAAAAAAAAGAGAGATGAGGAGAGGTAAGGCTGCTGAAGCAGACATCCTTTTGTTATTTACAAGCAAATTTTCTCCATTTTCAGCATCTCACACTGCATTATTAACTAGCAAAGAAATTTAGCAAAGCCACAGCTATAACAGATAATACTTTGTGCTTAGAGCCTTTCATCCAAGACTGTGAAAACACTTCAGAAAGTCAGGCTTTGTTGCTACCTGAACGCAGATGAGGAAACAGAGTCACACAATTCATGTGGCTTGATCTTAAGTGTAACATAAACTCAACCACAAATTGAAGCAACTTAGGGGTTTTGGTCTGCTTCCCTTATTTTCATGGTGTAACTATTTGCATACTGACACTACTATGCAGATTACCTAACATAGTATATAATGAATAGGAAATTATCTGTTGAATTTACAAATAGCGGATACAATAATAAATGACAGCTAATTATGTGTGAGAAATTTGATCATTTATTGCTGCAGGATGTCAGTCATAAAAAGAATTTGAAAAAGCTTATCAACTTCATAAGCTTCCAAAGCAAAACGTATAGGTGTCTATTACCTTCCTTTCTTATTTTGTTATTAATTTTCCCATTTTTATCTGAATGCAGGACACATCATAACACACAAACCATTCTTTCCTATTTAGAAAACATTCTTGTATTTCATCTAGACACGTGATTATTGAATCAAAATAAACAGAGTGAACTTTCAGTTATTTTTCAGGATAAAAGAAAATACAGAAGTGTGGAAAATGGGAGGTGGGGGGAAGAAGCAAGAAAAGATACAAGAATCACCAATAAGCAGATAAAAACAAGTGGAAAACAAAGTGATATATAGCATATTATTTTCTTCCAAGCAATCATTTGTGTTATAAATCCAGGAGCTAGATGTACATTTTTACTTCAATCCTTTAAACTTCTCAGGTCAAAATTATATTTACCTGAGGACACCCTTACACAGTCAGGATGCTAGAAAACAGACTTTTTGTGAGAAACCAAATCTAAAAACTCTTCAGATTCTTCAGTTCTCTACAGTCAGCTGAGTAATAAATTTGGGTCAAATGAGCAGTTGTCTTTCTGCCTCTGTAGAAGTCCACATTTTTGGGTCTAATTTTGTATTATTGGTCTATGAGAGTCTGTCATCTTTTAAAATGTCGAATAGCTTTTGTCACAAAGTTTTTCAACCAGCACTTCAAGTTACCTGTAACTTAAAACTAATATGGCTAAGAAAGTGGTGTGGATTTCCTCAAAAGAGCTGCCATTTTATGTTGAACACCTCTGGTTGTCCATACATGTTTGGAAATTAATTTAAGGGAGACCTGTGAATGAGACAGCAGCTAATAGTGTAGACCTGCCCTATATTGGCGTGAGTCATCTGATTAAGCAGCTTTTTACTTTAGAGTGTTTCAAGTGAAAAATGTATTGGTTACAAAATTTGGACAGTTTTCCCATTTATGATAGAAATCCTATTAAAATTAATCAGCCTTTCAATTTAAAACAGCCTGATAAAAATTTAAATAACGAAAATGCTACTCTACATTTAAACTGTCATTCAGTTAGCTCATTAATGAGATCAAAAGTTACCACTTTTTGTGACACTTGATCATTTGAAAGCATGTCAAGAACTTAAATCAAAGACCTTTCAAATGCAGTACATTTCTATGGAAATAGTCATATCTGAGCCAAAGTTAATACCTTTTCTCTCAAACCAGTGCATTTGTCCAGAAAATAAAATACTGAATGGAACAGGAACTAATTCTTCACCCTAAAGCCACAAGAGCTCAGCACAGTGAATATATGGCCTGAAAGTTTTATACGGTTTAACACAAGCACATCTGGAGTACAATTCCCAGTCAGGTCTGGTTTTATGAAGAGATTGAAGTGCTCTTTCTCTTACATTTACTATGACTATCAATACTCATGTGTAGTGGCCATCGTTACAGGGAGATTAGATGGTCTCACTATGAGAATCAATCAGAGGTGACTAATAAAAATCCTTCCTAATCAAGCAGTAATAATTAACTTTATACTTCATTATCAAATACCTTATTTCTATTATCAGTATTCTATTTTGTAACATCTCTGTGTGAAAGTCTCACCCTATTGCNTACCATTACAATGGCAAAAAAAAAAGAGAGATGAGGAGAGGTAATGCTGCTGAAGCAGACATCCTTTTGTTATTTACAAGCAAATTTTCTCCATTTTCAGCATCTCACACTGCATTATTAACTAGCAAAGAAATTTAGCAAAGCCACAGCTATAACAGATAATACTTTGTGCTTAGAGCCTTTCATCCAAGACTGTGAAAACACTTCAGAAAGTCAGGCTTTGTTGCTACCTGAACGCAGATGAGGAAACAGAGTCACACAATTCATGTGGCTTGATCTTAAGTGTAACATAAACTCAACCACAAATTGAAGCAACTTAGGGGTTTTGGTCTGCTTCCCTTATTTTCATGGTGTAACTATTTGCATACTGACACTACTATGCAGATTACCTAACATAGTATATAATGAATAGGAAATTATCTGTTGAATTTACAAATAGCGGATACAATAATAAATGACAGCTAATTATGTGTGAGAAATTTGATCATTTATTGCTGCAGGATGTCAGTCATAAAAAGAATTTGAAAAAGCTTATCAACTTCATAAGCTTCCAAAGCAAAACGTATAGGTGTCTATTACCTTCCTTTCTTATTTTGTTATTAATTTTCCCATTTTTATCTGAATGCAGGACACATCATAACACACAAACCATTCTTTCCTATTTAGAAAACATTCTTGTATTTCATCTAGACACGTGATTATTGAATCAAAATAAACAGAGTGAACTTTCAGTTATTTTTCAGGATAAAAGAAAATACAGAAGTATGGAAAATGGGAGGTGGGGGGAAGAAGCAAGAAAAGATACAAGAATCACCAATAAGCAGATAAAAACAAGTGGAAAACAAAGTGATATATAGCATATTATTTTCTTCCAAGCAATCATTTGTGTTATAAATCCAGGAGCTAGATGTACATTTTTACTTCAATCCTTTAAACTTCTCAGGTCAAAATTATATTTACCTGAGGACACCCTTACACAGTCAGGATGCTAGAAAACAGACTTTTTGTGAGAAACCAAATCTAAAAACTCTTCAGATTCTTCAGTTCTCTACAGTCAGCTGAGTAATAAATTTGGGTCAAATGAGCAGTTGTCTTTCTGCCTCTGTAGAAGTCCACATTTTTGGGTCTAATTTTGTATTATTGGTCTATGAGAGTCTGTCATCTTTTAAAATGTCGAATAGCTTTTGTCACAAAGTTTTTCAACCAGCACTTCAAGTTACCTGTAACTTAAAACTAATATGGCTAAGAAAGTGGTGTGGATTTCCTCAAAAGAGCTGCCATTTTATGTTGAACACCTCTGGTTGTCCATACATGTTTGGAAATTAATTTAAGGGAGACCTGTGAATGAGACAGCAGCTAATAGTGTAGACCTGCCCTATATTGGCGTGAGTCATCTGATTAAGCAGCTTTTTACTTTAGAGTGTTTCAAGTGAAAAATGTATTGGTTACAAAATTTGGACAGTTTTCCCATTTATGATAGAAATCCTATTAAAATTAATCAGCCTTTCAATTTAAAACAGCCTGATAAAAATTTAAATAACGAAAATGCTACTCTACATTTAAACTGTCATTCAGTTAGCTCATTAATGAGATCAAAAGTTACCACTTTTTGTGACACTTGATCATTTGAAAGCATGTCAAGAACTTAAATCAAAGACCTTTCAAATGCAGTACATTTCTATGGAAATAGTCATATCTGAGCCAAAGTTAATACCTTTTCTCTCAAACCAGTGCATTTGTCCAGAAAATAAAATACTGAATGGAACAGGAACTAATTCTTCACCCTAAAGCCACAAGAGCTCAGCACAGTGAATATATGGCCTGAAAGTTTTATACGGTTTAACACAAGCACATCTGGAGTACAATTCCCAGTCAGGTCTGGTTTTATGAAGAGATTGAAGTGCTCTTTCTCTTACATTTACTATGACTATCAATACTCATGTGTAGTGGCCATCGTTACAGGGAGATTAGATGGTCTCACTATGAGAATCAATCAGAGGTGACTAATAAAAATCCTTCCTAATCAAGCAGTAATAATTAACTTTATACTTCATTATCAAATACCTTATTTCTATTATCAGTATTCTATTTTGTAACATCTCTGTGTGAAAGTCTCACCCTATTGCCCATTTAAAATGCATTCACTACCACAGAAAAATTTCCCCCTCACTCCAAAAGTTCTTTGTTTATTGATTGAGCAACAGCTAAAATGTGGCTCTTAAAACATTTAAAGGTGCCAAGGTCTGATCCAGATGAATATCAGTGTTGCACTGGAGTGAATGCCTTTTGATGAAAGTCTAAAGCAGAGTTTTGTGCAGGTTATTGTGGTGTCACTGAGGTACCACGGGCAGAAAACCAGGTGTCTTGACAGCCAGGGCCACCCAGACTTGAGCAATGCTATCAAGGGCTATCATTTCCTTGGGTGAGTTGTCAGCTCTGCCTCCCTAGTTCCCTCTGCCTGGGTGATAAGAGACAGAAGAGCCCCAAAAAAGGAGAAAATAGGAGCTCATGGGAAAAATGAGGGGCTAGGAAAACCTTGGTGGGGAGGAGGCAGGGACACGTTGACCAGGGAGGGCAGCTCCCTCCTGGTGGGCAGCCTGAGTATCTGCTTATCTCCTGTGAGAAAACATGGTTCTTGTCCCTGTCCCCTTGGTCATGGGGCAGGGATGGAGCAGCTTCCTGAGCTCCACCATCAGCAGGACCTTCAAGCAAGGTTTTAAGGGGAGAACAACCTGAGGGAAGTCTCTCCATAGGGCAGAAGAGCACATCACTGAGCTGCTAGGGTAAAAAGAGAGAGGCATGGAAACCAATAGCGAGTCCAAATACCTGGGTTTCTCAATCTGGAGATAAATCTTTACAGATTTCTGTCCTAAGTATGCAGTGAAGCATTGTTCCTTGTCTGCAGGGCACCCTGGAATTTTTCAAAGTAATGCAATATACCACTTCTGAGTAGAATCACAGACTAAAACCAACACAAACCAACAGTTCACATCCTTAAAAACTAAACCCAAACAACAAACGACAAAATACGCCATCATTTTTATGAGAACTCACTAACCTAATATGTTTTCTTCAGTTTCCCTCTGGAACACCTTATGAAAAACTAACTTTGCAGCTGACTCCTAAAATATGTGTACCAGAGCCCTGTTGTTCTGTAGGTTTGTTTGTCTTGGGTTCGGTTGATTTGTTGCAGAAATATGCTAGACCCTTAATCCCAGTAGGAAACTGAAACTGTGAGAAAGACAAAGTCTGGCTGACCCCCTGCAAGAACAAGCAGCAAATCCTGCTGAGAAACAGCAGTAGCAAAAACAGAGGGTATTACCAGAGAGTTTTGTCTTGGAGGATGACAACTGTTTAAAAAATGCAATGACTGAAGGAGTTATTCTTCTACACCCTCCCACTTTGACTGTATTAAGCATGTAACAAATGGTGAATTGAAATCTATACTGGTAATAGTGTCAATGAGGGATCAGGATTATACATGATACTTCCTCGATTTGTTATGCCTCATTAGCATTGTGGCTTATTGCAGGGAACGCCACAGTTCCCAGGCATTCCCTCATGGCCTGTCCTGATGGATAATGGAAATAAAGAAAGGCAAGGCACGGGTGACACACTGCTCTCACAACATTTATCAAGGGCATAGTTAGCTGCGTTAGGTATGCTTCACATTCCCTGTCAAGAGTCACATATTGATCTGAATTAATAGGACTTTTCCAAGCTGCACCCCGTGTGGAAGAGGCTGTGGTGCTAATGAATACACAAGTTTATTCTCTGAAACAGTATTTATGGAGCCATGAGGAAAAAAAAAGCAACAAACGTGGTTCTGTGCATCAAAGTCCCCTCTGCTTAACCTTTTCACACTGACCTGCTTTCACTGGAGGTAAAACTCTGCCAGTCTACAAATTAAATGGCTATATTTGTCACATCTAAGCTTAAACTTTAATAATGACTAAATGATCATTTAAAAACATGTTGGTTTGGGGTTTTTATTCAGTTACGAGGAATCCAGACACCATTCCTGTGATAGGTCTTTGCCACACCTTGGTACATGAGGTTCCAAACCAGCCTCACCACACAAATATTCACATGGGAAGTGTCCTGATTCCAAGTGGAATGTCTAGCTTTGGAAGATGTCAGGGACTGAAGTGTTTCATCAAACAGAATGATGCTGAAAAATAACTTAGGATACACTCACACCGGACCAGGCTTCTGTCCAAGTGAGAATCTCTATTTCCTGACCTCCCAGTCTGCTCTGATGGCCTCCCAAAGGATTCTCTCTGCTTGGAAACCTTCCAGGACATGGCCTGGCCTTCCCAGGGTAGCACCAGAAGCTTCACATGGAAACTTTCACAACCAATATATTGCACTTAGCTGCCCCTTTCTGCTCCCCATCTGAGATGCCCATCTGCATGAGCATCTCATCTCCTACCCTCTGCTCCAGAACAAACAGCATGGTGTAAATGCTGGTCAGAGGACATAGCTTCAGCTTCTGAAATAGTCCGGTAGGTAGCTTTAAAATCACCTTGCATCCTATCTGCTTCTTCTCAGATGAGAAGTTTGCTTGATGGCATCTAAATGCAATCCTAATAGCACACTAGCTGCATCCTGGTGCAGTTGGGCTGAGATCCTCACATAGGGCTGGGCCAAACATGCAGGTGATAGGTGAAGATCTTAAGAGACCTTTACTGGTATATTAGTTATACCAGCAGATGCATAATTTTAGGCCTCTGATTTTTAAATTTAAAATTGAAATTTAAAAATAAATTTTAATTTTAAAGTAACTGTCATAGGCACAATAGCAAGCTGGGACAAGATTTTGTGTTCAAATTTAGCACATTTAATGCCAGTCCCAGTAGTGAGTAGTAGTTAGTCAAGCCAATCTCAGAAAATGTACTTTCCCTCCTAACTTATGTTGTGGAGCATATGATTTTAATAATGAGTTATAAAACAAAGGATTGAGTTTTAGGAGAAAGGAAATTTTATCTGCATTCTCAAGATTTTTTGGAAGAACCAGAACTTGAAGTTGGTCAGTATTAAAATGAGTCAGAGGAAGAAAAAAAAAGACCTAAAAGAACATTAATAATTAATGTGAGCTACCAACAGACACCTTGAAAATAAAATAAAGTGCTGAGCAGTTTTTGCCTCTATCTATTGAGAAGGCAAAGAGCAAGACTAGTGTGAAACCCACTCTGGAACAATGGAAACCAACCAAAAAAGAAATCCCTGTTCATTGGCACAGAGACTCTTAAGGACAAGAATGGAAAGAAATGGAACATATATGGCCAGTGAACACACAAGGAATCATGCTCAGGTTGGTTCACAGGATGGTTGTGTGATATATAGAGACCTCTTTTTGATCTAGGTTTTCAATACTCAGGATTTCATTTCCACTTCTTGTAACAACCAAGTAAATGATAGTCTATCCCTGTGATCTCAGTGAGATCTTAGCACTGATGATGCAAATGTCAGCACTGTTACCCATCCCAGCTCTTGCATGAGAAACTGTCATGAAAAGCAGGGAGAGCTGTATATTTTATTACAAAGTGGGCTTCACTTCAGTGATGTGAAGGGTTGGCATTTGGGAAACACCATCAGTGAAGAAGGCTAGGACTAGAAGCTTAGTTAAAGTCATATATGTATTTAATATCTGTCTGCTTAAGAGCTGAGCTGAACTTAGAAGAAGATAGAATCATAGAATTGAGGTTGGAATAATAATAATAAATAGGGTTGGAAGGGACCTTAAAGCTCCTCCAGTTCCAACCCCCCCTGCCAAGGGCAGGGACACTTCCCATTAGGTCAAGTTCCTCAGAGCCCCATCCAGCCTGGCTTTAAATCTTCCAAGGATGGGGCTTCCCCCACCTCTCTGGGCACCCTGGGCCAGTGTCTCACCACTCTAATGGAGAAGAAATTCTTAATGTCTTATCTGCATCTACCCACATCTAGTTTTTCTATTCCCTCTAGTCCTACCACTGCCTAACATCCTTAAAAGTCCCTCCCTGGTTTTCCCGTAGCCCCTTCAGATCCTGGAAGTCACCATGAGGTCTTTCCTCTTCTCCAGACTGTACAACCCCAACTCTCTTTGTCTTCATAGGAGAAGTGCTCCAAGTCCTCTGATCATCCCTTCTTTGGCCACATTCCAGCACATCCATATCTTTCCTGTAACAGGGGCTCCAAAACTGGATGCTGTGCTCCAGGTGGGGTCTCAGAAGAGTGGAGGGGGAGAATCCCCCTGACCTTCTGTCCACTCTTCTCTTGATGCAGCTCAGGACATGACTGGCTTTCTGGGATGCAAGAGCACAGTGATGCCTCATGTTGAGCTTCTCATCCACCAGTACCCTCAAGCCTTTTTCTTCAGGGCTGCTCTCAATCCAGTCATTATCCAAGATGAACAGAGAATCTACAGAGATTCTGGGGATGGTGCTGGGGATCAGTGACCTACAAGGGTGAAGTTCGAGTAGTGGGAGACACACCAACAGTAACCAAGCCCCATCATACTTTTGCTGAGGCACCAAGCTCAAGGTTCTTTCAGCAGTTCAGCTGATTATTCCCACGAGGATCATCTTGATGCCAACAGTGCCTGCAACGCTGAATACTAGTGGGGATAGTATTATTTCTAGGGGTTATGTATTTGCAGTCTTCCTGTGAAGAACAGGAAGTCCTTAGAGCAACGCCTGAATGTTCGTGACAGTGAAGCAGTTTCTTGGCAGTGATTCCATACTGTGAGTTGGTCTGTCAGCAGCTGGGATGTGCTTATATAACCCAAACATTTTCAAAAAAGATAATGAAAAAAACCCCAGAAAATATGGACAGTGAAAAATCTTTATTGTGCTAGAANCATGAGGTCTTTCCTCTTCTCCAGACTGTACAACCCCAACTCTCTTTGTCTTCATAGGAGAAGTGCTCCAAGTCCTCTGATCATCCCTTCTTTGGCCACATTCCAGCACATCCATATCTTTCCTGTAACAGGGGCTCCAAAACTGGATGCTGTGCTCCAGGTGGGGTCTCAGAAGAGTGGAGGGGGAGAATCCCCCTGACCTTCTGTCCACTCTTCTCTTGATGCAGCTCAGGACATGACTGGCTTTCTGGGATGCAAGAGCACAGTGATGCCTCATGTTGAGCTTCTCATCCACGTGCTAGAACCATCATTCAAGGCCAGCTCTAAAAGTAGAGAGAATAGCATTAAATGTATATCTATATATCTTTTTAACCTTTATACAGACAGCAGGAACACTGCAAGCTGAATTTGCATTTCATAGTGGGGAACAAAACCATCCCACAAAGATATGATAAATCATCAGAGGAACAACGAGGTGCCCTGACACATGCATATGTTTTGCTAAAATCACACAGAATGAAGATAAGAGACACACAACCCAATCTCCATCTCAAAGGTTTATTAACGATAACCAAGTTTGACTACATCAATAGTAGTCTCACTGAAATGGGAAATATGGGTTTGTTTCCAACAGTTATTCCCCATTCTTTGTTCTTATTTTTTTGGACAATTAACTGACCTAGTTTTCAAATCACAAGAATTCTTAAGACAGTCTTTGTTATGCAGGTGCAATGGCAATGCAGATTCACTTCCAGTGATATTTTGGATAAAAAGGCTGTCATTCCTGCAAAGAATGTCATGGCAGAAGATTATTTATTCCAGTTCAACTTCAATGAACATATAGAAGAAACAAGTTTGGACAAGTAAGTATTTTAAGTGTAACAAAATGAAAAATATCTATATTAATGTTTTTTTTGACAGAAGAAGCAATTTCTAGAGGAGAAACATGCGCTGAAATATTTCCACATGAAAATGTCTCTTCGCATTTTTAAAGTCTATTTTTTCCTATAGAAAACCAAAATGAAACATTTGTTTGGCTTTATTTGACCCAAACAAGGGTCCGGGGGGGGTGCATTTGAAAACCAAGACAGATTGTTTTAAATCAACTGACTTGGCAGAAAAATGCATTTCCTACCAATATATTCACTTTGCCAATCATAGTTTCAGTCCCCCCATTTCTTCTGGGCCAGCCCTCCTAGAAGACCACATATTCTATCAAGTAATAAATGGATTTCACTGACACATGGCTTGTCTATAAGATAATTAATTCTCAGTAAGCAAGGATATGAATTTACAGTGCACTAGCTATGCTGCACTGACTCTCCATATGGACATCCTAATTGCATTGTGGCTTACTCTATCTAAAGCACATTAAGGATATAACTGCACAGACTTGTTACTGGGAAGAAAGTGAGGATAAGGGTTTACTGCACTCCTATGGCATTAAGTGCTACCCATGAATTGCCTCAGTGAGCTCTCCTCCTGCAGGAACATGAGGGAGTGTCCAGACCAGACTCAGTGCAGAATAAACACACTACAAATTCACATCTCGACTCTCTCTTCCTTCACTGGCCTCTCCACCAAAGAGCTGATCCGTGTGATGTATCACACTCCAAATCTCCAAATAGCTTACTTGCTCTGTGCACTTTGGATTCCCTCCTGCCTGGCAACATATGGAGGAGAGAGATCTTTAGAACATCTCTTGTCAAGATGCGATTCCGCATGCGTTCACCACCCAGTCTTTTTGTTTTCTCATCATGTACCACATGAGGGCCGTGTTCACCACTAATGCCTTACTGTAGTTTGATCCTGGGTATAATGTTAATGCCAAAACCATTCTGAGACTAGAGAACCAGTCAGGTAATTCAGCCTGGATGCCATATATTGACCAACAACACTCCAGGCTTCACAGATACCCCTTGTTTCCAGCTGTGTTGATGTAGGGAGGTGGTAGTTGCCAGCAGTAGAAGATCATCCCACAGGTGAGTCCAGCTCATCGGTACACGTCAGACCATGTGCAGTTATGACTGAATTGTTTTGGCTTTTCAGGTCTGCTGTATCTGTTGGAAGTCTCACAAGGATTTCTTGTGAGGCTTCCAGAAGTGTTGATTTCTAACCTCTTTGATTTTCCTGTTGATTTCTAAGCTATCCTGGAGCAGACTTCATTGCTGATGAAGCCTGGAGCTGCTATAACCAGAGAGTTCATAGGTATTATACAGAGGGAATCCTCTCTCCTTGCCATCTTTGAAACAAATATTGTGATTAGAGGAATAGCAATACCCATTTTTCTGAAGGTCTACGTATGTTTCTCTGTGTTTCTACCCCCAAAACCTGGAGTCTTCCCTCATCTCCAGCAACTGCCCCCTACTATCCAAACACCTCCAGCCCTCCTGTAAGCCTCTGTGCCAGAAGGTTCTCAGCTCTGTGTGCATTTTCCTTCCCTGTGTCTGGGTACATGTGATGCCCACAGTCACCTCCAGGTCTGATGCCTTTCTATTCTACTTGGCCACCCAAAGGATGGTCAGTGTTGGGTCAATTTCAAAGCTCACTTTGCCCATATGTGTGTTACCTTTTGTCTTGCTAGCCATACCCTGCCCTCATAGCATGAAAAAAAAATGATTGCTATATCTGGAAGCCAGTGATGGCTCCTTTACCCTGCTGCTGATTTCACTAGCTCACGATCTTTAAGACTTTTGATGGATTAGGCTGACAGTAGGTAACATGTTCAAAACTTATTAGGGAAAGACGTGGGGGTAGTGCCAGACAAACAGCTGAACAGATTTACATATGGGACAATGTTATAAACCCCATTTTCTGCAAAAATCAGACCAAAAGTTCCCAAGACTTTGTTTATTCCGTGTGAGTTTCTTCATACTGGCTAGAAACTTGCAGAAATCTGTGCTTATATCCATGCTGATTTTATTTCTAGCTAGGGATGTGTACTATCCACGGAAGGAAGATGGACAAATTACACATAGAAGCATATTTACACTAAGTGGCCATCCTAATTATGCAGTTAGATCCAAACAAATATGAATTTGCAAGGTGCTTACAGCTATAATTTATCTGAATTTTTTACATGTGTATATACATATCTATATAATCTACTGTCAATTTGGGATTAATGTAAAACAGCACTTTCAAACTTTGGGACAGCAGCCTGGAATGGCTAAAAATATAAGAAAATCTGCAGCCAAATTCCTCAGCATCAACTCTCAGATTTAGACCACCTAAAGCATGCAGCATGACACTGGGGAGTCTTGAACAGAGGTAGTCATGGGATCCAGCAAAGACATGCTGTCAGATTTGAACTTTCCTGCAGTAAGATCCTCTGAGTTGAACTGGATTGCAATGCTGTGTTGTTTTATAGGAATAACCTACACAGTCAATATTGCACTTAGGGTTTGAAGCAAGGGATTCTCAGATAAGTTAAAATGCTTTTTTTGTTACTATTTTTTTCCTTTAAAAATTTGACTCCTCGTTTTTTTTTCAGCTTGAGGACAAATGAGGAATCTTTAGGAATTCTTTTCTAATTCACTTGAAGAAATTCATGATTCATTCAGAGAGAAAGAAACAGCCAAAACCTTTTTCCACATCAACTCGCTACTCCATTCATATTTATCAACCAGTTCTTAATCCATTTAATCCAGCCAGAGTGCCTGTGAAAAGGAGAGAGGTATGGTGTGAAATGTGACAGCCACCAAAGCAGCAGGAGGAGTCTGTTATTTCCTACCCATCCTTCCATGCCGCGGGAGATTGGGGTGGGTGCCCATGTGGCAGTGATGTCTGGGCAGCTCCTCTCTCTGTCCTCAGAGTTTGCTGCCCTGGCTACCCAGGCAGTGTCAGGGACAGGTGAGGGGTGGGTGCTTGCAGGTGGGAAATGTTTATTTTCATGAATTTTTATTTTTACTCTGCCTTGCTGATTCCCCTCCCTTTTGACTTTGGATGTCTGTGACTGGCGTTGTCCTTGTGCCCATCCCATGACCTTTAGGATGATGCCACCCCTATCCAGGTCAGTTCTAAAGATGGGTTTGGTGCAAAAGTTCAGCTGTGGGTTTTGAGTTTCATGGGGGTGTATATTTTGAAGCCTTTGTATGAATCATGAGCCTTGTCTCAGGCTGTAATGCTGCTGTGCTCACCTTTGTGCTTTGATGGCATTTGCAAGCTTCATTCTGGCCTCTTAAATATAATCTCTGTTTTCTTGGAATCAAATGTGTGAACAAATTTGGGATTTGGTAGCTTTTTGGTGCAGAGGTGAATTTCATCCTATAAAAGAGGAAAATCTAGGAGGTATACTTGCTAATAATGGAAACTTGTATTAAATTTGGATGCTTTCAGTAGAATTTTAGATTGTGTTAAATTTCCCAAGCCAGGAAAAAAAGTCGTATTTGCAGCCAACAGATTCTAGTAATGGCTAAATTTCTGGGGTCTATAAAGAATAATAATTTCTTTTTTAATATAAATATATCAAAATATATTAACATGGAAAAGATTAAAAAAAAAAAAAGATAATATTAAATCATCATTCTGGGGTATGTAAAGAAGAGTGTGTCCAGCAGGTCTAGGGAGATTCTTTTATCCCTCTGCTCTGCACTAGTGATAGCACATCTGCAGTGCTTCAGTTTTTGTCCCATTCTGGTCTCCCCTGTTCAAGAGAAACAGGGAAACACTAGAGGGGGTCCAACAGAGGTTACATGATGATGAAGGAACTGGAACATCTCTCTTATGTAGAAAGGCTGAGAGACCTGGGGCTGTTTGGTCTGGAGAAGAGAAGCCTGAGAGGTTAACTTATTAATATTGACAAATATCTGAAGGGTGGGTGTCAAATAGAAGGGGCCAGGCTCTATTCACTGTTGACCTGTGGTAGGGCAAGGATCAACAGGCATTTTCATTTATTGGCCTAATCCCCAGTCCACAGCAGAGCTTCCTGGGACACCAGGGTAACCCCTCCTATCCTACTTATTCCTTTTGTCTCCTCAATTTGATGGATCCCTTTGCTTTCCTGCTGCCAGTTCACCATAGAGAAGGGACATCTGCATTCCCAAGCAGAAAGGCATCATTTTGTTTTCCCCTAGGCCCCTGCCTCAAAATTGGCTGATGAAAAGGAGCAGCAGCAAGGAAAGGAGAAAAACTGGTGTGAAAAAAAAAAAAGCAGTGCAAGTGGAAAGGTTACAGAAGCATGAGCTCAGTGAGGAGGGTGAAGGGAGCTGCACCTGGCAGGAAAAAAATGCATTTTATATCTTGCCTGGTGGCAATCCTTCCTGAAGCACAGGGACTTAAAATTAAACAGAGACTTAATTTCATGTGGGTGTGCAATGTCTAATGCTGGTTTTACAGAATTGTGTAAACTCCATGCAAATTTGCCTTCAGGCTTCTCTGTGGCCTCACACAGGCAGCTCTTTCCTCTTCAGTGCTTAACTACCTTTTTATTATTATTATTATTTTAATGTGTGACATATATGAAGAATCAGTTCATCCAAACTCACTGTCAGAGAATTGCAGTGCACAGGTAAATTTTGAGTTACGTGTAGGCAGGTGATACAGAGGTGCTTGGAAATTTTCACCTAGGTGGCTCTTAAACTGGAAGGTTTAGGTGCAGGCTGATGTTTGCAGCAGAGACAGAATGTCTCCTGGTTCTGTCAACTTATTTCAATTAACTAGCCTAATACAATCCCTCACTGAATATTTTCTGATCTTCAAGGTGTTGCGTTTGCAAGAAAGAGATAGAGTCAAGAGGAGGTATCTTTGCTTGCCAGATTAAAGGAACTAATTAGATTAAGAATTTTTTAGTACTTAAAAAACAAGAAGTGGGTGTTAGTTCCATGTCATGTTACAAAACATCAACATGATGACCTCATTTAATTATTTCCCTCATTCACACAGCTCCTAGATCTGTGAGACTTCTTGCATTTCACAGGGACAATAGAATACTCCAAAGAGAAAAGATTATCTATAAAAAGAAAATAACTAATTAGATGTCAAAGCTTTATTTAAAAAATGCTCAGTGGAAAATAAGTGAATTATTTTTCTCAGATACAAACAGGACAGGTGTCCCATTAACTGGGTACTTCCACTTGGAATCTACTCATTTCATCCATGAGCCAGGCTGGGTTGCACTAGGTGGGGTTCACTGTCTGAGTCAGGGATGTGCATTTGTTGGGTTTACTGTGCCTTGATGTTTTGGTTTGTTTTTTGTTTTTTTTTGTTGGTTTTTTTTGTTTGTTTGTTTGTTTGTTTTTAATATGTAGTAACTTCTGCATGAGCAGCTTTCCCAGGATGATTGCTGAAATGAAAATTGCATACCACAATATCAGTCATTTTGTACCTCATACTTGTAGAATGCTGCTGAATTTTTGTTCGTGATGCACAAATTCATGCAGTTTTCATTATAGCTCTGTAGCAAAGGTAGAGAGAATTGGAAAATAAGAAGGTAGCAGTCAGTCATTTGCAAGCATGCACATGCACAATATGTAATTCAAAACCTTAGTAAAACCCAAGCACCAATCTAATATAATTTTCAAGCATAAAATCATGGAATCGTTTTTCTCAATATTCAAGGTGCTGTTATGGCAGAAACTTACATGCTGGTGAAATACCACATATGTTATCATGTTATATAGTTATAAGGAAAATCCTTTGCATATTATTACATCAAAAGAACCAAACAGCAGCTCCCTGATTCAGCAGGCACTCCTAGGAAGTCACCAAGAAAAGCTCCAACTGGAGGAATAACATATAAGATCAATAGTATTTTTTTTTGTATGTGTGTGTGTGTGGAAAAATAAGAAACAAAACCCCCCAAAACCCCAAACCAAAATGTAGCACGTGCTTGAGACTAAGGACTTGTGAAGTGCTGGGAATACACTACATGCAGATTCCAAAGTGCAAAATGCTACTAGAGAGAAGATGATGACAGATCTTTGCTCTTGTCAGCAGAGAGACAGTGACTGTAGCAAGTCATTAGCACCCGAGTTGTTACTGTGAAGTGTAAATAAAACAAAAATAGCGACGCAGAAGATTGTAAAGATTGTTGATCCAGATTCTGGGTATTTGGAAACTAGCGACAGAAGATTCCACCAAGAAGCACCTTCATCATAAACTGGAAGCAGAGTTTAGAAGAGTGCTATGTTTTACCATGAAAAGAAAAAATCATCTCGTATCCAGACAGCTTGTGATAAACCTGACACAGATAATCTAGCACTAAAGACAGTCTAAAGCAGCCAATTCAAAAGAAAAATACCTTCAAGTGGTTCTGAGTAGAACAGCTTTACAGATGAGAGATGACATCAAAGTAGAAACTGTGAAAGAGTTGTTGTCTTCTTGATGCTGAGAATTCAATCACGGTTCACTAATTATACCTATTTCAGTCACAGGCTTTCCTGCACAGCATTAGCAGAAGAAAGCTTTAAGCCCATCAGCCGTAATACTTCATTCACTTCAAGTTCCACTGCCAAGATTTAGTTTATGCAGTCACCTGCTGAAAGAAATCCATCCACCAGAGTACATTTGGCTGCTATTTATTGTGCAGTCTTTAAGAGGCAATGTGGAGCTTGTTTGGATATGGCAAATTTCAAACTAAAGAGGCTGATATAGCCCTTTTTTTTCTATAAGCTAGCATCAGCCTCAGAAAAGGAGCTGGTTCAGTCACCATACATCTTCTGCCTTGTGTGTGATGTACTGGCTTGTGATCTTGCTGATAGACTTAAGGAGACAGTCCATGGACAAGATGCATCTTGCTGTTCAGCCTTTACTCACTAGGTAACAGCAGGAGAGACCTCTGAGTAGTGTTTTGAAGAGCAACAGTGAACAATCACCATTGACCTGAGATTCAATTCTTTCTTTGGAGGGTCAGGTGAAGCACTAAACCAACCTTTCAACACTTCAACTACCCTGAAATGCTGCTTGTACACATGGGCTTTTACACATGCTCACTGAGCTGCAGTGTACAAATGAGTCTTCTCATTATTTGCTATTAATTTATCAATCTCTGGATTAATTAATAATATATAATATTCTCCATCTCTGAATTAATAATCTCATTCTTTGTTTAGACTGATTCCTTAACACTCCTGGGGAAAACCAAACAATCAATCAAACAAACAAACAAACAAGCAAACAAACCACAGCATATTAGATCATTGAGGAGACAAATTAAGACTCAAAAGAGTAAAGGGATTTACTATCAAATACCACAGTGGAGAAACTTTATAATTGCACTTCAACTCAAGAATATTTTTAGATATCTACGATTCACAGAGACTGGGAGATGCTGATTGTGTACTTGCTGTTTCTGAGGACAGTTTGATATGCAGATAGTGTTTGTAGGACAGGTTTTGTCTGCTTGTCAGTCAGCTAGCTTGCAAAACAATGTAGATAACCTATAGATAGCTACTGTAAACCACACAAACAAGTGTACACTGATTTCAGGAAGAAATGGCATCAATGATTACTTAACTTCATAGATATGATGAGTTGTCAGAACTATTGAATGTTTCAGACATTGATGATCAGAAAGGTATCAGTCAGATCTCAGGAGTGGCATGCATCTTCTGAGCAGACAGGAATTAATCTTTGAAAAATGCCTGTTGCTGAAAGCAGAGAATTAGAGATCAGAGAAGAACTGTTATGCCCACGTAGATCCTGTTCTGTGAGAGCTGGCAATATGGAAAAGTTATGAAAAAAAACCAAACAAACCAAGCATGGCAACTGTAGGTACAGAGGAAAAAAAAAAAAATAAACCACAACAAAATGTGGACCCCACTGAAATGATCCCCAGGCCATCTGTTTGCATTTCTGTGAAATGAATAGTTAATATATCTGCAGAACATGTACTGTGATTAGGCTTTTGTGGCAGTGCAGAATGGATGTGACTTTCACTATATCCTGGGAGTTACCTCAAAAAAGTCTGAAACAGTGGAGCATCCAGTGCAGGGATTAATTTTAACCATACAAAGCTGGGCACAGAATCCACCAGGAGGAAATCTTTGGACAGGGCATCAGTAGTCAAACCTTGGTGAGTTCTTTGCTAAGGAATGGCTGAAAAAAATGATGGTAAAGTGTATGACAAATGTTCTCCATTTCCCATGAGATCTGTGCTCCATATGCATGTGCTCAATGTTTCAACTGATGAGGACAAATGAGACATAATTTTTAAGACCATTTTTTTTTTGTACTTCTGCTTCCACAGTTTTATTTTGTCCAATATATGAATGGCTGGATCATTGGTGTAAATGAATTCCACTTCACTTGGCAAAACACAACTTAACACTGCAACCAGCATGAAAAAACTGCATGCAGTCTTCATATCTTTTCCATGTTTTTAGTAGGCATAGGAACAGAGGAATGCTGGGAGCCTTAAATGAGGTGCACGGGCAGTGTGGTTATTAACAAGTCTTCTCCAAGCCTGGACCAGCACAGAAGAAACAGATTTTCCTTCTGCAATTAAAAATTTCCTGTGCTATCTGCCTGTCCCTAAAAGTGCAAGAAGCACTAGCAGTGAATGTCATTACCAACATTTCACTGTGGGCACACTCTCCAGCAAGAAATGTGAAGATAATCTCTTCTCTGTTGACCCCCTTGTGTTGAGATTTGCAGCATTGGCCAGACAACTGATGCCAAAGGGAATTCGAGCAATCCAAAGCTGTCCTGAACTTATATGGAATATATGTCACAGAAAAAAAGACCTTTAAGTTTGAGTCCAACCATTAACCCAGCACTGAGAAGTCCACTGCTAAAACATGTCCCTGCGCATCCTATCTGCACAACTTTGAACACAGCCAGGGATGGTGACTGACAACCATTTCAGTGAAGAATTTATTATTTATTTTTTTTAATATCCAACCTAAACCTCTCCTGGCACAACTTGAAGTCATTTCCTGTTGTCCTGTTCCTTGGGAGAAGAACCCATCCTGTTCATTTCACATCAAAGTTTGTATGAAGCATAAGAAAGGCTGAACATTTGGTATCAGTGTACTTAGTAAAGCCATATTAAAGAAAATTGAAGAAGAGCTCTACAGAGTTGTTTTAATGAAGATTTAAATGAGGAAGATATCAGTGCCTTTAGGAGTATATATCTACTGCCTTATGTGCTCCTTTCACTCCAGCTAGTATTCTTAATCAAGGGTAAAGACTCTTTCTTCATGACATTTTCCCCACATTTTTATTAAAAATATTCCCAAATACTAAAGAGATAAAGTCTCACCATGAAAAATTAATTATAAATACATATATAATTACTGGACAGTTGTTAAGAACAAAATTATAACTACTAAGCTACCAGTCACAGAAGATTATAATATTTAAATTGAAGTAAATGGATATAGATGCCTTCAAAGAGTATTATTAGAATTTGCCACCTTACATGGCAACAGCAACATGGCAACAACAGCTTTATTCATAGGCTTATTTAGCGGAGGTTTCTTAAAGATAATTGCATATACAAAGTAATTAAATGACATTGATATGACTATTTCAGGAAAAAAAGTAATGTTTTTTGAAGACAGAGCAATGCTAAGGGGAGAAGAGGGCAATGCCTAAGCAGTAGTCTCAGAAGAGTTTAAATTAAAAGTAATTTAATTTCTTGAAAATTTTTTCAATTTCAAAATATGTACTTTACTTTTCTAACCTGTAGTAACACAGCTATAGATGAACTTTCAAACCACATCAAATTTGGTTCCAAAGTCATAATGGAAACACTGACAGTACCAAAGTTTTGTCACTGGGCATAGTCTCCAGGCAAAATGATTATAAAAGTAGTTTAATACTAGTAGACCTAGTGAAATAACAGAAACTAAGATTTTTAAAGTCATGTTTAGCCAAATTCCAGACATTTTATGTTTCTGCTAGATTGTCCTTTAAACTACATCCACTTTTAATTTCTTTACATTTTTCTGCACCTGAAACAACAATAAAAAAAGAAAAAAGAAAAAAAAAAGAAATTTATCTTCTTGGGGTTTATTTTGGTTTTCTTTCAAAGCAAACTGTCTTACAGTCTAATGTATCATCAATGAAAAATGTGTTGCAAAGAAAAATAGCTATTGAGCACTACTCTCCTCTAATTACTTTCTGCAGCAGGTGGTGAGATTATTGTCTTCTCTAACATTATCTACTATAAACTACAAATAACACAGTTGTAACTTAATATGACAGGAACATTAATTCTCCTGATGTTCTGATTTTTTTCTTTTAATT
>VYZU01072906.1:5860-37082 GCA_013401355.1 Ceyx cyanopectus
GTCTTGAACTGGAGAGTTGAATCTGCATAAATACAGCTCCACTTCCACATAACAGTCTTTTTCTCACAGCCATCCTCAGAGAGATGTCAGATGCACACATATTTGTAGGGAGATATTAATTTAAAGGTTTTTAAAATGAACATCTTGCAGCAAACACCAGTCAGAATTACTGTGGCAAAGACAAGTCATATCTGGACATCTTACAGCAACAGGACTGAAAGTCTCAAGATGGAACTATTCACTTGCAAGCAGCAGGGAATAGGGAAAACCTACAAACATCTTATGAGATCAGAAGGAACCAGAACCATCCACAATGACAAAGTTAGCCTCCTTAGCCCAGTCATCTAACTCAGAAGTTTTTTTTTAGATCCCTTGAAGTCAGACTGCCTGGTACATCTCATGCCAGCATTCTATCTTCTGATCTGTATTTGAGGTACATGCTAATGTTAACAGGAAGGGGTAGCATGTGCACTGGCAAGCAACCAAATAACCAAGCAGCAGCACTACTTCAACCTTTTGTTTTGTTTGGTTTTTCTTGTACAGTTGCAGAACTCACCAATTTTAAGTTTGTAGCAAGGACCCAGCGTGGAAAATATAGAATGGAAGAGATACAAACAAAATGATAGCAGTGATGAAAGTTTAAGCTTATAGTCAGACAAAAACTTTCTGGAGATTCATTCACTGCCCATTTCAAAGACTTGAATGACAGGGAATTATGAGGACCAGGAGAAATAAAAATGAAGTAATGGTGACTTCAGAGACATGGTGACATGAAAAGCTTCAGGATGCCCAAGCCCTCACAAGCCAGGCATAGCTGTCTGTGTGCTGGAATCCACACAAAGTAGGCTTTCATCTGAGTGAAATAAAAATGGCAAAAATGCAACGACTGTGAAGAGGATTTGCATAAGCACAGGAAACTATGTAATCAGTCCCTACCCAAGGCTAGGAAGAAAATCTTGAATTAGTGAACAATGTGGATATACTCAGTAAATCTGGTGGAAATGTACCTTTCTGTCTGTTAGCATTCTTTGCTGAAGTGTTGTGCATTGCCTTTGTTTTTAATGCAAATACTGTCAGCAAAATAGTTGATTTTTACCTTCATCCTTTCCTCTAAGTAATCCTATTTTTTCCAGATTTGTTGTCAAGTGCCTGACATGAATGACATTATCTCCATGTATCAAAAGCACTGACTATACCATGGGAAAGGGAGAAGAACAACATTTTTATCAAAATGTTTGGGCAAATATAATTTTTTAGTTTCTATAAACATTGATATCATCAGTCAAGAGCTGGATACTAGATTTGAAGGTTTTATCCTACAAATTTGCCACTAAAGTTGGCTTAGTATTTCCTTTTTTTATGAAAAACAGTATTATAGCCTCCATGTATTTAAGTGAGAGTTAACATAATCTATATCAATATCTAATTTATGCTTCTTTACATGTATACAGTGAAAACTCTGTNATTTGTCCTAATACAAAAGAGTAACAACATTTTACTTGCTTTTGTTTGCTGACACTGCTGTCTAGTATAACTCCCTGTAGCTGCTTCTGTTCTTGTGTTTTCCTACCATGACCACTTAATGTCACTGTCAAGACTCTGCTGTAACTCCCAAAGCTGTGCCAGGGCTGGCATTACATCACCTGTATTGGCCAACTTGCTTTCATTTCATAGCATTTGCTTCCATCAGTCACATTGGCTGGACAGAGAAGTGCTTGGAAGAAATGCATGATGACAAAGGCAGACATTGATTCAAGGNTACCATTTTAGTTTCAGCTAAATTCTTCCTCAACTTTCTGAAGTTGAGTTTACTCTTCTTTTTCCCAGTTATTTTCCAGATCTTTTCCCATAAAGAACTTTCTGGTTCTTCCTTGAACCTGGATTTGAAATTGTAAGTGGGAAGCAGCTGACAAGTCAAACTCTTGGTTTGACTCTTGGAAGGAGTGAATTACGGCCACAAATTTTACAAGTTGTCCCCTTTGATAATTTCATCCAGAATTAACATGAAAAAACACCCTGCTTGGATAATCTACAGTACTCACATGTGTAAACCCAAAAGCTTTCCGTGAAATACTTAATTCAAGCACCTGAGCAAATATGGATTCTGTGGGGAAAGATGCCTACATTTCCTACTCTGTAGCCAGTTCTTCACTGCAGTTATTGCTATTACAGCAGAAAACAAGGCCTCCTTTTGCTGGGTGGACATTAGTTGTGAATTAAAACATTGAAAGTAAGCAGCCTGCCAGTTCCACCGACCTCAACACATCACTCTCCATGACAACATGGAACTCAGAGGAAGGAAGAATATTCCTGGGGGAAAGCTGAGAAGTGCAAAGAATTTTAATTTTTTTTTTTTTNTATGATGACCAACTGCTGACCTAATGGTTTCTGGGTGAAATTTAGCTTGATTTCTTCCAGGGGAGGAAATGGCAATATATGTGTTTTCTTAGTTTTGGCTATGTATAAAAGTCATAGCTATTGATTTTGGAATATATTCTTATCCTGAAATACTTTTGAGGTGTTAAAGTTAGTACAGAAATTACAGCACATATTTCATATTATTAAGAAAAAGTAAAAGCAAAATTTACTGTTATATTCTCATCATATAGAATGATATCTATTATCTTCTACTAAAACATCATCCCTGTTCATGGAAATAGAAGGAATTTAACTGAAATGAAGCTAAGAAGCAAAGAGAAGTAACCCATTCAGAGTGGAATTTTATTCTATGATCAGCCAAGTAGCATCAGACAAAAACTTTCTGGAGATTCATTCACTGCCCATTTCAAAGACTTGAATGACAGGGAATTATGAGGACCAGGAGAACCTTGTTAAACTTCAGAGGGTTATCAAGGCCCCAGGTCTTGATGACAAGGTGTCTCTGGATGGTATCCCTTCCCTCTAGACTATCAACCACTACACTCAGCTTGCTGTCATTGAAAACTTTCTGCAGGTGCCCTCAATCCCACTGTCCACGTGTGTCTCAAGGCTTGCCAAAACCTTCTGCAGTTCCCACAATACCAGAACAAAAGAGGACAGTGCTTCCCCTCACTCCCTTTTTGACTTTGCAGACCTGTCCTGTGAAGGCCTCACTCACCCTTATTTCTTGGGAGGTCTTGTTCTCCGTGTTTTGCAGCTGCTGACAGAGGGTGCAGTTTTCACTTTGCAGCTGGGACAGTTGCTCCTCCAGGGCCTTGGCCTTCTTGATGGCAGCTTGTCTCTCTTGACCTAACTCGACGTTGAGAGCTTGTTGCTCCTTTGCCTGCCACTGCACCCGACGCAGTTCTCTTTCTGCCATCTTGCAAGCAAATGTTTTATGATACAGGGCTTTCTTCAGATCAGTCACTTCCTTTTCCAGACTGTACTCTAGTCTTCTGGCTCTGTTCAGCTGCTGAGACAAGCTCTTGTTAACTTCTCTCATGTTAGAGATATCCACTCTGCAGTGGATGTTATTCATGGACAAGGATTCTTCTGCATTAGCATGTCATGCAGTTCTAAGAGGAGAGCTCTCGTTCACAATGTGTTTTACATACCTCCTTGCCAACACTCCTCCTCTCCTCGATGGCTTCTTTCTCTACTGGCAACTGATGGACGGCCGGCTCACCTGCAGTAAAGCCACACATGTTGGGGAACCAGAGTGAGCTCATACAAGTCCTCGATGCCTGGAGCACTTTCTGCATCATCACAGTGGTGCCTGGCAGGGCATTTTTCCCTGGATCTTAAGCAGCACCACAGTATGGTTTCCCAACACCCCATCTCCACGGCAACCCTCCAAGAGGGCAGGAGCCAGGCTTGTTCCCCACCACCACCCCCACACTGCAGAGTCCTACCTGCTCCCCTAAAAACGCATGCAGAGTGTTCGTACCCAGCAGCTCGTGCCCAACAGGGAGCACTGGAAGCTGACTGTCCTTGGGCAGGGCCTGGAGCAGCTTCTGACTTGTTTCCCTGGTCCCTGGGGCCCACAGGCTGTGCCTGAGGCCTTCTCCTGGGAAGACAGAAAGCACAGCCAGTTGTATGTGCAACTCCTGGCAATGGGCACCTCCCATTATCACCTGCCCTCTCCATCCTTCCCTCCCTGCAGAACAAGCAGCCACAGGCACAAGGCCCAGCCACGGGGCAGGCAAACAGCCCAGGAGTTTCCCAACCAGCACCCACCTGCCTGTATCCCATTACCTGTAATCCTGGTTCCAGCAGCTGCTGTTGGGCTTCTTCACTGTCTGTGGCGCTGGGGCCGAGTCAACGCTTGTGGCCGCATAGTGCAGCTCATCACGGCCCTGCAGCTGGAGCTTGAGACTGGGGCTCGTGGAGGTCAAGGGCTCCTCCTGCNTTTTAAGTCTGGGATGTGGTGTTTGTTTTTCTTAGCTGAAAACTACTGTTTGAAGTCCAGTTGTGTGGGTAGATTACTTTATCTACTCTTCCTCAGGGAACAGACACTACACTATCACTTTGTATACACTACACTGATAGTGACTTTACGTTTGAGCATGGAGTTGTATGCCATTACATTCAAGTGCTTTATTTTCCCCTAGAGCTCTGAAACACTAAAGGAAAGTTGCCTGTAAATGAAGGAGATCCTTGTATTATTGTGTTTTTTTCCTAAAATTTGAATTTGTGTGTCAAAGGGCTGAAATGTTTTTTTAATATGCAGAAAATATAAAGATGCAAGACAGAAAGGAATAAGACAAAAACACTTAAATAACATAAAAACCAGCAAATTTTTATTAATTATATTGGAAAATCAACCTTGACAGGCATTTATAAGAGCACCACAGAGAAACCTTTTGCAGGAAAGCTGTAAATATATTTTAAAAAATCATAATTTCAGGCACAATCAAGTAGCTTAGAAGCCTAGGTCCCCACAACTGTCTTTCAGATCTGTGTTCCAAAACTGTTGGTAAGTGCTGGGAAGTTCTATCTCACAATAACAACCACATCTCTGCAGCCAGGTAACTCCTTTTATAAGGAAGAAACTTTGTCCTTCTTAAAAGATGAGGTGCCTCTTAGTAACAACTTCAGTCCCACTTTACTCCGAGTTGTACACCCACAACTACACATCCTAGCCCCCAAAAAAGGGCTGTTTTACCTGCTGTTGATTTTCCCAGACTTTTAAGTACAAAAGAAGTAACATCAAAATGTCTAATCTCTCACTGCCATCTGTCATACAAGGAGGTTCCCATTCCAGCTGCTTTTTCAACTGGGCTGGCAAACAGACAAACACTTCCATGCCCTGTGCTTACCATCAAAATGGTTTGTGTCTGGCTCAGCTTCAGTTTGGATACAGGAAGAGAGAAAAGGGATTGGGTTATCTAACAGCTTGATAGTAGAGACACAAGCTTGATAATCAGAACAGTAAGTGGAAAGTAAACCAGGTTTGAATAAGGTAGTGGAGGAGATTTATCCCATAGAAATCAAGCCCCTACTTCACATTGTGCAGCTACTGTCTTAGAGATGTGCAGAGGTTACATAAAATCTGTGGTGAGACAGAGACTTGAGATGGTTCATGGCACTTTATAAGTGTCCTCAGTTCCCCAGTTCTAAATGATGAAGAATAAAAACTATATCCCATCTGCTTTCAGTAAAGGACACAGGATTTGATACTGTAATATTGGAATTTCCATTTCATATAGACCACCTAACAACCTCTACTATGGAACATCCTCAGGAGTGAAGCAGGACTTTTCACTGTTCAAGACAACATGATTTACAAACAATTACAAGAGAATGAGTCAACTATATGCACAAACACCTCTGTTTTCTCATTAGGCGGCCTAGAACCTTGGATACTTGAAACACAATTTCAGCACAGCTTCAAGCTGTGCTGAAGTCCATACTTCCATGTATTGACATTATCATCATCCCATGTCTTGGAACAGAGCCCACGTTGTGCACAATCCCAAGGCTATGTGGAGGGACTGGTACAAACAGGAATGCACCTTGATTTTGTGGCACCACTGTGGGCCATTACCAGACAAACTGACTTTGGCCATGACATCACGTGCCAACAGGAAAGATGGTGCTTGTAAGTGTCAGCAGACTAAGGCTGCCTGTAAATGTTGAGAAGACACCATGAAAACATCCACATCTTTGTGATGGAATCAAAAAAGATGGGTTAGGGAATGTCCAAGCTTTATCCTGCTCTGTAATTCATGCTGTAAACCACGGCACAGATGCTGCTAGCACCTTGTGATCAGAAGTGTTTAGGAAGGCAAATTTATTAAAGACTGGATTTTCAGCAGAGTTCTGACAGCATTATAGAGGAGCATCCTTTTTAGCAGGTTTTTGATTAAATATCAATAAAATCATTTCATTGTCATTTCAGTGGTAAATTCTCAAATACCTTTTTATTACAGTAGATCTCAAAACACCTTAGAAGATAACACTGCCCATTTCATCAGTGGAAAAAATGAAGCACACAGTAATTAAAGTAGTGGTTCAGTCATGAGAATCACCCCATCACAGAAGACTTTAAGGTGAGCCTCTCGTTTGCTATAGAGAAATGCGAGTCAGGTATAGAACTTAATTTTCTTTACCTGCTGTATTGGAAACCAAGTTTTAAAACAAATTCAATCAAATCCAGGTTGCTGTAATAAGCAGGTTTCCAAGGCTGCTTTAGAACAGGTGTGACTGTTTTAGCAGGATTTTTTTTTAATAGGACAAGGCTTCCCAGGCAATTAAAGTGTAAATAAAACACAGGGCAAGCTAAATTTCAGTATGTTGGAGAATTTATAGAAGTTTAGTTGTTTGGTTTTGTTATTTGTTTGTTTTCTTTTCTGTCTGTTACATTTACTTTTCATTCTAATACAGACAGGGGCATTTTAAGTCTCCTCTTTCTAGAGAATACAGTCACACTTCCAAGTGGATTTTTTTCCCTAGGATTGGGTGTTAGAGGAGAGAGGCCTCACAGGGGTTAGCATCTCTCTGATGGCTTCTCTCTATCTTTGCTGCAGAAATGGGGGAAAAAGATAAAACAGTGAAACAGGGAAGTACACTTTTCTGTGAGAGAAAAGCCTGACCAACCTGTTGGAATCCCTAGAAGCCACTGTCTACTGGCTCCAAGAATACCAAAATGATTGTAGGATGTGCTCCATACAGATCCAATAGGATAGCTTGCATTTGTATCTAAGGAAGTAAATTCTGCTTTCCATTGTATCTCATCATATTCACATACTTCAATGGTAATGGAGGAATCAGATGCCCTGTTAGATGGTGAGAGCACACTGGCACATATCCCTCCAAGATCCCACAGACCCAAAGTCAGTGATTACTTTCCTCTCAATCCAGAAATGTCAGTCATCAAATCTAAGCACTCTTCATGATCTTGAGAGAATATAATAATAGACATATTTCTCATTAGTTTGGAAGACACCCCAGTTCTGGAAATTTCACTTTCCTTACTTCAGCTTTATAGTTCTGCAACTAAACCTTATCAGCCTGCATAACTGTCTTCCCTCTTTATTTAACAGGCTAGCAGTAAATATATAGGTTTTTGTTCAGAGTAATCTACTGAAACAAGAATCTTTTAATCCATTAAAATTTCAGGATGATTTTTTTTTATTTTCCTGCTACTTCCCATGCAAAAGACCATCACAAAAACTAAGTGTTTTTTTCAACATAAATCTATTCTTTTGATCACTCTGCCTTTTAGAAATAGAGATTCATTGATCCATGCCTTTCTGGGCAGAAAGGTTCACAGTGGATATCTTCTCTGTCAGTCTATACGTTTAGGTTGCATAATATTATTTTTTTCAGAAGCTGGATTAAATAAAGCACTTAAAAACAGAAAAGCTTGCATCATACTAGAAGACTCCTACTAAGGTCCGTGATAGCCTTTTGTAGACTGAAGAAAAATATACATAAAATATAAGGTGTGATAAAGTCAACCTAATATTTCTGATCTTATGACTTCCTGGCTGTTCCTTTCTCATGGAGGATGATAGCTAGCTATCTAATCAAAATGCATAAGCAGTGTCTGTTCCTTCCACCCCCAGACCCATTCATTTTCTACTCAGAATCTCTGCTTGGGGTAGTATAATTGATTTTGACATAATTTACTGCTTACTTGGTAATGCAGCATTGCAGTCTCTGATAAAAACCGTATCAAGTCACAGCACCGGTCTAGAGCTTGAAAGGGAGGCAGTGTAATCACTTTCTTACCCTAATGCACCTCCATCTCATTTCTGCTGGGCAAGGAGCTGCAAAGTAATCATTGTTAAATGATGCTGGCTCCAGAGAGGGTCTTTCACTACTCTGCCTGACCACTTCTCTTTGTCTCTCTGCTTTATTTCATGAGGAGGCAGCAGGGAAACTTTTCATTGTTGGATTGTCATGGAAATAAAAGACTATGATTAGAGTTGCCTACGATCAGACATCTACCTCTAGCACAGAGCAAAGATACTCGTAACTGAATTACCCTGGAAAGAAGCAGTAACTCAGGAGGGTGTGGAAGAGCAAGTACTAAATAGGGAATATTCAGTATTAAAATCTTTGTTATTCCTCCCTGTCTTCCTGATCCTAAATATTTCTCATTGCTGCCATTGCTGTTTGTGTTTGGCAACGAAGAGGGACCATGGCCTCTCTGTGCTCCCAGCCCCTGTGCACAGCCTTGGTACCTCTGAAATATGCAGGGGTCTATCTGCAATGACTCTCCCTCCTCCAGGGCACTGGCACAAGCACTGGCACTGGAACCAACACCAGCACCGGCACTGGCCTGGCACCAGCACCAGCAGCAACTTCCACCAGGCCTGCCTGCAGCTGCCCAGGGCCCAGCGGTTCACAGTGCACCATGGCAGCAGTGGGAGTTTTATAGAATCATAGAATTGTTTGGTTGGAAGAGACCTTTAAGATCATCAAGTCCAACCATTTACCCTGCACTGCCAGGGCCCCTAAACCATGTCCCCCAGCACCACATCCACATGGTTTTTAAACACCTCCAGGGATGGGGACTCCACCACCTCCCTGGGCAACCCATTCCAATGCCTAACCACCCTCTCTGTAAATATCTAACCTAAATTTCCCTTGGTGCAACTTGAAGCCATTCCCCCTCGTCCTGTCATCTTTAACTTGGGAGAAGAGGTCGACCCCCACCTCCCTACAACCTCCCTTCAGGTAGCTGTAGAGAGCAATAAGGTCCCCCCTGAGCCTCCTCTTCTCCAGACTAAACAATCCCAGCTCCCTCAGCTTTTCCTTATAGGAGAAATTTTAGCTTAATTACAGATGCTCAGGTGAGTTGAGGGCTGCCACGTACCTTGAGAAGGATTCTTTGTAGCTCTTCATAGATCCAATCAGGCCGAGATATGTCTGTAACATCATGGCGACGTCCCATGGCCGCCATCTTCTCAGACCCATTTCTTACAGGGGCCAGGCTGCCTAGCAAAGCTTGCTGGAAAACTCTCATTGTCTCTTTTTCTTGAATTGCCCCTTTGTGGGTACTGGCAACCAACCAGAGCTTCTGTACCAGCTGCCAGCCACTGCCCTCCAGCACTGGGGCTGTCTCGGGGGAGAGCACAGTGGGGTTCCCAAATGGCGCCCGGCCCGGCCCTGCCCCATCCTGTCAGAAATGGGCACTTCTGCTTCCTCTCTGCAATGTCCCTCTGGGCTAAACGGCATCTGCTACATGGGGAAGGAGGTGGAGACCTCAGGGAGGGGCAGAGGTGCTGTGTGGAGGCAAATGCCACCACAGCTAGGATGGCAGAAGCCTCACCAAGCATACTGGTGGGGAGGTGAGGGATGCAAGGGGGAAAAGACTGTTCAATTTCAGTGCCTGGTTCCCCAGTAGTATTATTGTTTGCTGTGATTTATGTATCATTTGCATAAGTGGCTAAATGAGCACTTGGTTACAGCAGTTCAGACTGTTCAATTTCATTGAGTATCAGATAGCCTAGGTCCTGGGCTGTAATCATCTCTTCATTCTCTGGGGACAGCTGGGCAGTCCTGCAAAATAGTCAGATATGGCCAGGGGTTTTTGGGAACTGCTGAGCTCTGGCCCTGGCCAGCAGACTCTGTACAGGGCTTTTCTGAATCACCTGCCCTCTGTCCTATGATACAAGTTATGAAAACAAAGAACAGAGGAGTATCACTTGTTAAAGACTTTTATCTCATGCTTCCTACAGCAGCAGATTTTTTTTTAACATGGGCAACAGTAAACAAATTTTCAAAGGTAACATCAATTTGTTTGAAACTGAGGTTTATTGAAGAAACAAGTGGGCTTTTTGGGATGAGATTTTAGAGTCACTTTTCAAGCCACAATATATGTTTTGCTTGACAACAAGAGAAGATTAATTGATATATTTTGGTTTGGTTTTCTTTTAAACATATTGAATAGCAGTAACCACTGAAAGATTTTATGTAAAAAGAATTCTTCCCACAATACCATCTACTCAAAGTCACTAAAGGCAGTGATTCCTCACACTGATTCAGACTATATACTTACCTTTGAGAGTAAGGAGAATATCTCATTTAACTGAATCCTTGAGCTCAGTCCTGGCAGATGCTGAACATCACAGATGACCAGCATCTAAACTGGAGGTAGTCATGGGGAAATTTGTACATCCATATGCAAGACTGCTGTGTCTGATGCCCAGGAGCACAGATGTGTCACCAGTGGTGCTGAGTCTGACTGATATGGTGTCCTTGGTAAATATATGAATGAAGGCAATGGGAGCTCCCCACCTTGCAATAAATTACTTAGCAACAACTGCATTTCATGATTTGCTATCCAAACTTTAATTGAAAAGAAGCTACATGTGACTGTAGACAGGTAAGCATTCTTGCCAGCTGGCTTTTAGATGCTGACAATCCAATCCAGACCAGCTTTATTCTTTGATGTTGTAAAACGGTTTACTTTTACTTTGGCAACAAAGGGCAGGATTTAGCCCAAACTACTACTGCAGGAAGAGACAACAAGCGTGAAAACTGTTTACAGGGCATGAAACGGTAATATAATAGGCACTCTATAGCAGATAATCTATTTTTAAGGAAGAAAAAAAAAAAAAGAAAAGAACGAAACAAAGATTTGTTACAGCTGAGAATCAAGAAGCCAAGGCACTTCACTTAAAAAAGACTTTTCTGATACTCATTAAAAGTTAAAATCAGGTCTATGCAGCCATTTCTACATTTAAAGCATAAAACTCTTTGCAAGTGATACTGTGCCATGGGAAAGCTTTGTCTATTTAAGAGATAACAAATATTTTTTCTAGCTTCAGTTAGTGCAGTATTCTACTCATAGATGGTAAAAAAAACTCTGACAACACCACAGACTATTAACAAGCTCACAGAAGCCAGAAGGTCAAGACTGAAACTGTTCTCAGCTTACCCTGTGGTGCTCAACATAGCACCTCAAATGTTGGATACAGTGATGTCTTAAGTCATCTTGGAAGCATATGTGGAAGTACGCCAAAGAAGAGGAAGGTGAATTTGAAATAGTCCTACTTATGCAGTCTACAAAAACTATCAGAAAGTTTGTAGAATTCCCTCTGAATTTCAAAACCTTCGAATTGCTTATTTATTTTACTTTGCTTTGGTTTTGTTTCCCTAAGTTGTTGCCTTTCCTGCATAGTTAATGTAGATGCTCAGGGTACACGCATATTTATTTATTTAAATAATATCTCAAAATATTTATAATTTTGTATTTATCTAATATATTCTAGTGTTTTTAGATTATTTTTTTTACTCTGAGACCTTAGAAACATAAAGTGATGGAAAAATCTGTGTTTAGAAAACTAATAAGGGGGACACTTGTGTTCTGGGGGATGGGGTAGAGGTGGTGAACAAAAGGATACCTGTCAAAGTGTGCCCAGAAGTTCAATAAGTGGGACTATACTCTTTTGTATGCTCAGGTTCTAGCCTGGAGTTACTCATGTGCTTGATATTAAGCACACGCATAAGTCGATGCACGACTGGAATCTATTATTACCATGTTGACATACATTTGTTAAGGGTTTGATTCTCCTAACATTTCTATTGGCAACACAGGGAGGTGCAACAGAGTCCTGCAATGCAAGAAAATATTACTCTGTGAGGGAGATGGAAGCGATTCTGGGGAGCTGCTATGCACTCAACTTTAGAGACCATTCACAGTAAACCACATTTTAACTATATTTCCATGGTCATGTGTATTTCTAAAATACCTAAAGACATCAATCAAGTTGTAGATTAAAGAGATATATAAGTATCCAGCCCTAAGAATAAAACCATTTGAAAAGATTTATTAATGGTTATTTAGATATTTAAGTCCAGTTCCTGTAAGATCTCAGTAGTGTGAATAGGTGGTTTTAAACCATTCCTTATTTATTGGCCTTCCAGCTATGAATTGGCTTCCAGATTTTGTATAGTTTAAAAACATCTTTTTTTTTTACTTTTTTTTTNGTAAATAGGTGATGTGGCAAAGCAGAGATTTTTGTTTGGTCTGGACTGAAGCCTAATAACCCAAATTTTTGTCCAAAGCAAGAGTTTTGAGAAACACATATTTCCTACCATATCTTCACTATGGCAGCTGCTGTTATTTATCTGATAACATTCTGGTAATTTAGAATAACTTCTACCAGAAGCATAAACCCATACTTGTCTATTTTGTCTTGGGACTTGTGCTTTTTCTTGGAGTGTTTGAACTATGTGCTCAAGCAATCTTAACCTTCTGGTTTAAATCCAAATGTTTCAGCTGTGGGAAGCAGTACATTCTGTTTATACATACATTATCCTGGAGAATTTAATGTGCCATTTCCATCACTATTAGATTTCTAGTATGTTAACTTGATTGCTTTCTTTGGGCACAAACTTGTACAACCTGGATTTATGAACTGATGACTACAGAGACTTCATTCTTAGTAGCTCCTCATTTCAGTACAATGCTGTATGAGAAAGTAATGAAATGTGATGAATGAAAGTGATGGAATCTATTTTCCTAGGCTGTGAGTGCTCAGCAATGAAACCTGGTGCAGGGACAAGATACTGCTTCCATCTCTGCATTTTCCTCCCTTTCTCCTCTTTTTCCTAAGCTAGCTCTGGCTGAGCTAGCCTTCTGGCTGGAAGCAGTGTACCATAAAGTTAGAAAGAAACCAGCTTTGCTGACAGGTACTAATGTGACTAATATGGCTACTGTGGCTATGTAAAGCTTTCAAGCTCCTACCTCTTCATTCCAGGATATTGTAGGAGCAGGTTGTGACTCTGCCCTGCTGGTCTATTCCCTTCCTTGCTTGATTTCTTATACCTGGGGGGTCAAGAGCTCTTGCACTCTATGGAAAGTGTCCTTAAAGATCTGCCAGCTCTGTTCTGCTCTCTTGTCCCTGACTCCTTGAGGAGATGGTATTTTGCTTTCCTGAAATTCATGGTCCTGACTATGCTCCTTGTCTGACTTGTGTCCCCTAGTACTGCGAATTCCACCAGTGTGTGATCACTGAAGCCCAGACTGTCTCCAGTCTTGACATCCTTGATGAGATCACCTTCACTGGGGACCAACAGATGCAGTATTTCATCTCCTCAGGTAGGGGTGTCTATTTCTTGTCCGAAGAACTCGGTGTCTCAAGGCACTCCAGGAGCCTCCTGGGTTGCCTACATCTTGCTGTTCTAGTTTTCCAGTTGTCCTGGTTTGAGTGAGAACCAAACACATTCTGTTCAGTGAATTTGCTTCTCAGCTCAGGTTTTCTAACTCACTGCACTGGCTGAAGTTAGCAGAGTGTTTTGCAGACAGTGGCTGCTTCTAGCAGTGATAACACCTCATGGTTAGAGTTACTACCAAGGACTGGAATGCAGATCAAGGCCACTGCTGGATCTTGTATACCATATTGGGGGGATGCAGAAAGTAAAAGGCTGCACCTGCAGGGAGAAGCAGACAGAACAGGTGACCCCAGACTGACCAACGAGGGATTCCAGCCCATATATGTAATATCCAGTATATAAGGATACTACTCCTTTTAGGTAGTTGTAGAGAGCAATGAGGTCTCCTCTCAGTCTCCTCTTCTCTAGACTAAACATCCCAAGTTCCCTCAGCCTCTCACCACAAGGCTTTCCAGACCCCTCACCAGCTTTGTTGTCCTTCTCTGGACTTGCTCCAGCACCTCATTGTCCTTCTTGTACTGAGGTGCCCAAAACGGACACAGTACTCAAGGTGCTGTCTCATGAGTGCTGAGTACTGGGGCATAATCACATCCCTACTCCTGCTGATCACACCGTTTGATACAGGTCAGGATGCTGTTGGCCTTCTTGGCCACCTGGGCACACTGCTGGCTCATGTTCAGCTGGGTGTCCACCATCACCTCCAGGTCCTTTTCCACCAGGCAGCTTTCCAGCCACTCCTCCCCCAGCCTGTAGTGTTTCCTCCGGTTGTTGTGACAAAGATTAAATTTATAATTAATAAAGAACTATTTAATTAATTATTTGCAGGCAGAAAAACAGTGTTGACTTACTGAGTTTTTTCTGAGTAGCTACATACTCTGCTTAATGCCCTATCTATGGATTTTTTTCTTCTTCCAAGTACAAGAACCAAGCTCCACAGGACAGCAATTTGTAAGCATGAAGCTTGACTCTTCAAGCTGATAGAATCTCTTGTTTATTATTTCTGAGGCCTGTGATCTTGGTTAACTGTAGAGAGATTCTCTGTAGAAATACAAACAATGCATCACTATCTTCTTCTTTGGTAGACATACTCCAAGCCAGTGATCATGAGTTATACCAGTAGCAGACCATCCCAGCAAGTGGAAAATCCCCTTTACTCTTTACAGCTGTCAAGTTTCTACAGCTGGGCTCAGCCCAGAAACATGACTCAGTTCACACATTAACAAAAAATTTTACTTCTGTGTGAGGAGAAGATACAAGCAGCAGCTTCCTGAAATCACAGGGCTTCATTTATTTTCCTTGTATAACATCTATGATTTAAAAGCTGTAAAAATTCAGATCTACAAAAACCAGAAAGCAGGCTCCTCATATTTTATCAGACTTCTGATGCAGCGTGCAGTGTCCATTTTGTGCTGCTATTTTTTGGTGCATGCAATACTGCCACATGACATATTTGTAATTCCTCTCCCAGATAAAAAATCAACATAACATCAGTATTATTACTGTTCTTTACACAGAGCAGTTAGCCAAAGTACAGAGCTTCACAAACTGTTTTTATTAGGGGGAGTGATAATTGAGTCTGGCATCTCTGATGCAATCCTGCTCATTTACAACACACAAACCCCTGTTTCCCTAAGCACAGAAGAAATCAAAGAGGAGACAGATTCTTCACAGATAGCTCCAGACTTCTTTAATCCAGCCTCGGGCTAAAATGTTCTCTCATATTTTTTCACTACTTCTGTGATTACATCTATTAAGCATATTATTCTTGCCTTTTCTCTCATCTTCTCTGGTTAATTTGTTGTGAGTCTCACACCTTTTCAGTGTATCTCTATATTACATCATTTCTCCCACATATGTGTTGAAACACCTCTGTGTTGCCTTTTGATCTGTGTTGGTACTTAAAGTACAGGTAAAAGTAGTTTTAACTCCTTGCCACTAAAAATGACTTAAGATTTCCTTCTGCTGTCTATAATGAAGGGAATTTACTGCCCTAAACTTCATCAAGGTTAAATTAACATAATGCTTAGGGACATGGTTTAGTCAAGCACTTGTCAGTGTTGTATTAATGATTGGACTGGATGATCTTAAAGGTCTTTTCCAATCTAGGCAATTCTATGATTCAAGACCTATCAAGTTATATCTGGTAAGTAACACTAGCTTTGGAGTATTATGGAAGAATGGGGTAGCTTTGTGAAAGAAGGTTAGTGATAACTGTTGGGAAGCGATGTGCAGGAAGGCTTCTAAAGGTCAGGAAGATATTTAAGTGATCGTAATTGCAGGTGCCTAATTAGTTTCAGGCCACTCTCTAAATTCTAAAGCTCGTTTTCACCCCTGCAGTTTAAAAGCTGTGGTCTTTACCCTGATTTTTGCAGACAGCTCCAAAAACAAAGTTTCAATGGCATTTGAAATATTGTTTCTTGAGGGAGTAACTGACTTCAGATTACAGTTTATTCACCGTTACTCAATGTCACACTGATTCATATTCTATTTTTCTTTTTCCTTCAACTGGCATAACATTTTACAACAGGGATTCATACAAGGGTGGGAAAACATATGTGGAAACATAAAGTTAATCTATATCCAAAAGATGCAAAACAGTGTTTTCTGCCCTCATTGTGAAGGGGCAGTTTGAGGAGTGTGTTGAAAAAATCCCTGTTGAGGAGCTCGTCAATAAAACCAAAACATTTGAAGTTAAACTTTCCTCCAATTCCATTATATATTTCTCAGAAATGATTTCTAGCTGTGATATTTTCTTTTTATTTTATTTGACCACAATTGTTCAGCTTGTCCTTGTATAAATAGTTTGTGGATTTGGATCTGCCTTTCATCATGCAAACCTTAATATGCTTCCAGAGAAATACATAGATACATATGCAATAGGGTTAGAAACATTAACCCACTCATGCAGTCATATATGTACAGTATTTGTGTATATACAGATGAAAGGGCATTTTAAAGAGAAACAGAATATTTTTAGAGAAATTTTATCATAAACTGAGGAAAAACATTTTAGAAAAAACATACTGATTCCTTTCATACATCCTGCGAAAAGCCTTATTTCACAAACTCCTTGCTGAAGGTCACCCCAGGGACTACTGTCCTTTTCACAGTCATCACAGTGGGCTGCAGAAGCAATTGAATGACTGATAGACAGATGGACTAATTTGCAGAGTATTGTGTGAGTTTTTAAGGCCATCGCTTTCTAATCCAAAAGATTCCAAATAAAAGGAAAGGGCAGTATCACATGACCCAGCCACAAGTATTCTCTTAGCCAAAGCAAATTTACATCTTATATACCATCTAGGCTTGGCCTCGGAGTGACCTTAATGTTTGCATATATAGTTAGGGGACAAAGGATGTGGAACAAAGAAACCTAATAGACTCAAATATATATATTTTAACAGGCACTCAAAACAAGTCCTGGCTACATTATGCAAAGATATTGAATGTCACTCTTTTTCTCTTCTCTAACTAGGCTGGTGGCTAGTTGTCTTCTGTTGGGTTTACTTTATTTTTTGTTAGTTCTTCTCTAAGAGAAGTGTTTTCAAGTCTGACTACATCCTCTCATTCTGAAGCTTTTTTTTTCTGAATATCTCTACCACTGTTCCTAACATCCAATCTCTAGAATGTTGCCTAATTCTATCTGGAATGTCACTTCCCTGGAAGACTTTTATGACAAACTTATGAAAAAACTATGTGGCATTTACATCTGAGTTCTGCAAAGTTCTTTGTTCTGAATGCAAAACCTGGTGTCTTTTGAAATTGAAAGCCTGGAAGAGGTTCTTGATTTAGATCTCATTAGTTCTGAACCAATTCACACTGCATGCAAAAATATATGTGTAGTATTCTTGTAAAGCCACACAGCCACTTTTACAAGTGAAGGTTCCTGAAAGCCTTTCCTTATGTCATAGAGATTTTCAATCTGTTTTATTTTCATGTACATCAGCAAAGAGAAACTTCATCCAACTGAAACACCAGTGTTTCAATGATTAGGGCAGAGATAACCATGCAACAACCTATGGAGTGGGTACTTTATTACTTAATGTCTTCTTTCCTGAAGACCTCTTAGACTTAGGCAAGGACCAAGTCAGCAATTGTGATTAAATGTTAAAACTGTTTTCTTCTTGATGCAAATTTTCATGACCGTGTCCTACACACGTGGCAAGAAGTATGATAAACTGACAAACTGGAGCCACACCATTATGTGTTGGGCCCAGATTGAGTCACACAGTACATGCAGTGTATGTGCAGTGGTTCACATGGGCTGAAGAGTGCCTGAATGATACAGATGTTCTCTGTTACAACCATTTGCATTTTGACCATCTCAGGGAGACACCCACGGTCACGTGACAGTTGTGAATAATGCAAAAGCATCCCTCTGTTGTGGCTTGATGACAGGGACAAATATGATCATTTGACAGTATGAACAGTCCTGCAATAAAATTAGAGACGTGGGCTATTTGGTGGTTGTGTGTCCATCTGATGGGAGACATGTACACTGCCTTCTTCTCATGGAAGAGCTGACTCATGGAGTTAGAGCACTTACCTGGGATTTGGAGGTTTAGATACTGCTGCTGTACCATAGACTCCTTGTTATGATACACACACCTTAGTGACCCTTC
The DNA here is from genome assembly GCA_013401355.1 of Ceyx cyanopectus. NCBI lineage: Eukaryota > Metazoa > Chordata > Aves > Coraciiformes > Alcedinidae > Ceyx > Ceyx cyanopectus. The sequence goes on from VYZU01072906.1 coordinate 24,034, forward strand.
ACTTCAGTTCCATGATTTTTAAATAAGGAGTTTTACTACTATTCTTACAGATTGTAATAATAGTCCAATCCAAACAGCTTTAATGGAAGTCACTGACAATGTATATAAGAGAATAAGGAGTTAGATCCTGTGTTTTACATCTTCAGGGAGAGCTTGTCATTCCTCACAGAGAACTGATGAAGTCTGAGAAGTCCTTCAGACTTTGAGAAATAATTGAATGAAAAAGCAAAGATTATGTTACTTCCCTTGATTGAGTGACCATACCTGCCACTTCCAATTCACATTCAGAAATGCTGGTGAGATAGCCTACTGCTTTTGAATAGGGAATGTGCAGTTGTTCTCAGCTTGTATACTTTGCAAGGTATTTACTACCTTCTGTTGTTGATGCATCCCTCTCAACAATGGACGTTGTTTCGGATGCTTTGATGTTACACTTTCAAACTACCCAGAAATTGCAGCTGTTACAGGGTCTGGTTATTAAGTGCAGCTTCACACAAAGTATGCTGCTACTACTTGCTGTGATCTCTATCAGCTCTCAAGTTTTCAAGTCTGTGTTTTTCCACTAAAGCCTGGTGTAACTTTGATTTGGGCTGCTCATATATACCAAGTGCCTAATCCGCCAAAGGTTTTTTTTGTGCCTAACTCCCTTTGAAATCGCAAGAACTTAGAAATACATTTGAGGATTGGGGCCAATTGGGGCCCCAATTTTTTATCAAAGTGTCCGTGAATAGGATTTCTAAAAGTACACAAAGGAATTAGGAGTATAAGACTAATTGAAAACCATGAGTCCTGGGCTTTTAACTCTCTTAGGTTACTCGTTAGGATATAATTTCCAAAAGTCTTGAGTTTGGCAGTTTGTAATAATTTATTTAAGTTATTACATTTATTAAGAAGCTGCTGGGTGTTCATCACATATGAAACTCAGGCCATTGCAGAGATGCCTAAAATAATTTCTCTCTATAGTTGATGTTCTTGGTGTTTCTTCTAGCATGACATTATGATGATTTATGATTAACTACTTTAAAGCAGCACACCTTGAACTACAGGCTTCAAAACCCTGGTTAATCTGTTCTCCAGCAATTGACTGCTGAATTTTACAGAAGTTCAGTTGTCAAGAGGAAAAGAAGTGCCCAACAGGAAGAGGAAAAATTATAAATACTTGAATTAATATAAATGGCCTAGAGAACACTCCAGCCAAAGGGGTCCTGATTTTAGAACTTGTATTTACTGGATTCAAAGATTTATCTTCAGAATAATACTTCCCTGGGGCTTTTCTCTTGGTACTGAATAGGTCACACATGAGATGATGATGGGGAAAAGAATGTCTTGAAGAGTAAAGGATATTCTTTAAGATCTTTGACAAATTTTAGTGCTTAGAATTAAAGGCAGGCATTGGACAAAACTACCAACAGGAGACATAATGACGAATGAGACCACCCGCTATTTACATCAAGACTTTGTGTCATTCCTGGCACCCACAAGTTTTGAGATCATTTGAAAACTCTTAAGCTCTAAATTTCACTGTTCAAGAAAGAGGCCTCCGCCTCTTTCACCTACTGACTCTCATTAATTCATTGCCTGTGTTACTTGGTAATCCTTGCAGCAGTTATATTGCCTTATTTAATAGCTTGGCTTGTTGTGTTACTGAACACTTACTAATTCATTTTCCTGCCAGCTCACTGCCTGGCTCTCACCTCCTTACTGAGCCACTGACAATACCCTTCTATTACTTTTCTGTCAGACTCTCTACTTCCTTCAGTTATGGAATCACTGACTCCCTTGTCTGCTCTATCCCTTTCTACTCCTCCATCTACTGCAATATTGTTACTTTTATTTAAATAAGTTGTTAATTGTTTTGTTCTTTTTCCCTTTCTCGTAACTCTTCGATTCCATAACTTCATCTTGTTCTCTGGTTTCTACTACCCTTCCTTTGGTAAACACTTGAAAACCTGTTTTTATGTCTGTTTCACTGATGTCTCCCCTCACCTTTACTCTATACTGAACCTATTTTCTAACCATTTAAATATGATCTATTGAAACCTTTCACTTGTCAACTTGTTGATGCTTGTCAGACTGCCAAGGGATTTTCTTTTCATTACTCATCCTTTTTTGTCACAGATGATAACTACTGTATTATAGTTGCCACTATAGAAATGGATGTCAACTTTGATTTCACTTCCTTTCTGGAAAGCCATTTTTATTGCATTTTTTAATCTTTCCCATATCAAAAACTTTTCTATTTTGATTTTTCTGAGTTCTTGACATTTTTTCTTCCAAAATGAACCAGAAGAACCTGACAACTGCAATCTTCTCATCTTATGGCTTCCTTGGTGTCCACTTCATGCTCACATATCTGTCTAGATAGTTTCATTATCTCTGTAAATATATTTACCTGACTTTCTGATTATATTCCCTCTCTCTCTTTGAAATCTTCTTCTCCTTCATTGTGTTATATACAACTTTATCACACTGATTAATGATCAGTACTGTTGTCAACTCAGCCCCCTCTCAGTACTGCATGTGCTTCTTTACCTCCATACTACCAGTTATGCACAGAGCATGTCAAACTGCTTCATGAAGCCACTGGCTGCTCAACATTTGCTTCTTCTGGCAGGATCATGGTGAAATTGATGACTAAAGGAATCATCAGGAAGGATTTAAGAGATTTATTTTCTTCATGCTACTCCTCATGAGTTCAGCTAACTATCCAGTTATTGAATCCTGCCTTGATATGAAATCTTTGCCTTGGATCTTGGATATGGAATCTTGCCTCGACTGGAATCTTTGGCACAATGTTTTTCATGTATTTAATTTTGTCTGCATCTTGGCATGACGGGTATCCACTTTCTGAATAAAAACACATGAGCTGTCATAATATTAACCATCCCTTTTCCTTAAAATATGGGCTTCTCCATCAGTTTTGCAAATAAGCTGTCCAAAAGTTATTCACTCCACTTCATTTGAAATGAATAATGTTCAGCAACAACAGGGTTTAAATTATGGCAAGTCCAAGCTAATAATCAAATAAAGGTTTTAACTATAGGATCTTCACAGGGGTCTTTGGAGAAAGAGATAATGGATGTCACTGCTTTTGTTTCTTATGCATATATCTAGTGCAGTCATTGGATTGAGTCCTTAGTAAGGATATAAACTTTTCCTAATCAGCAAAATCTAGCTTAATTCTTACACAAATAATTAATCTACAAATATATTGTGCTTTTCAGTGTGAGGTCAAAGTAATAGAAACCAATTCTCCAGAATTTTCTGAAACACTGAGAGAAAAAGTTCATACCAGACTTTCATTTCACCAGAATGAAACATTCTTTAAATACAGCAACTTAATTAGAAGTTTTTTTGTATTTTGCCACAAGATTAACAGCAAATGAAAACCTTTGCTTCATTCTGGTGGGAAATTTTGACTACTTCAATGAATTCCCAAAAAGAATTGTAATGTATTAAAGAAAAGATGTCAGATGCAAAAAGTGTCAACAGTAAATCTTTGACCAATCTTACCACAACATATTTTTTGGCTATTTACTCAAAGCTATGTATTATATATAGCAATTGTCCAAACCATAATTTTTCTTTTCTTTCCTTTTTTTTTTTTTCCTGAGTTTTGCATATGTAATTCTGATATAATTCAGTTCACTTCAATGAAGTTATTCCCCAACAGTTTAACCTAAATACTCCAATTATGCTTCTCAGTTTCCAATATAAACAGCTTGATTTGCAACCCATACATTTCTGGGCAGTATTTAGCTGAACAAGAAATCCCACTGATGTCAATACAAGTAAAACCCACTTAAAAGGTATATGGCTGGCAGAATCAAGACCTCATAAAGTTGAGACAACTATAGAGTTAACTAATCCTTGTGCTTGCTCTCTATGAAGGTTTAGAATCCTCCTGAGCAATCTCTCCGTATTGTAATATGTAATTCATTATAGAGACTCAAAGTGGGATTATTTTCAAGCCTTTCTTTCTCTTCAGCCCTAACAGGATTTGAATTTGTGTTTCATTTCTCACTCATATCTTTCCTGCTTGCTTTCAGATTTCCCCATTTGTTCTCCCTCACAAATGGATCTTTGGACAAACATTTTGTATGTGGGATGGGTCGCCATGTTAAAAAGATTATCTCACCATGGAGTCCATCGGCATTTAGCAACAACAGCACTTATATTTTTCTCAGGTTGCCTTTATCTCTTAATTATTATTAGCTGACTGAGATTTATGACATCTTCTTCATCCGGAGATAAAATCAATTAGTTGAAAAATCTTTAGCTTGTTAGCTATAGTTGGAAAACTAACTGGGAGCTTGGTCATGTATAATTGTATTTTCCAGTTCAGCGAGCATGTGCGCACGGAAACAGCCACAACCCCCAGCGGGGAATGGTCAGCTGGTCCCAGCCTATTCAGGGCTCTTGGTGCCAGCCAGCTTTCAAAGAGGCAGGGGTGGGATCTAAGGAGCCCAAAGGATTTTCCCGACCCTCTTGGGTAATTTACACCAATCTTAAACATGTATGTTTGTCTGAAGTCTCTTTTATCAGCGTGGTAATCCCATTACTGACAAATGAAGATGTAATCACAGTTTATTCAAATCATTTGAAAGCTTTATCCCCTTTAGAGAGAAAGGAGAAAGTACAATTGGCTGCAACTGACTTCTTAAACTCCTACTGGGACACTAGCAAAACAAAAATGATTTTTAAAAAGCATCATCACTTGGATATCAAATTAAAATTTTTGCCTACAGGGTCTATGAAGAAAGGAATTCTCTCTTCTTCATGGAATTTACATCATACTCAGCACTGTTATTACTAATTTAAACCAGAGGAAGTGAGAGAACAGTGTTGTCTTCTTGGTTTATCCTACAGCAATATTTCCTACTAATATCATTTCTGCTTAACACCCATCATTGGATGTGAAGGCAGGGATGCTGGCTGAGCTGTGTCACTAGCACCAGGGTAACCATCTGCTAATATGCAGAGACATTCCCTTCTATTAAATGTACATCAGTAACCAGAAAAGCCTGGAGAAAAAACCAGGATAGAAAACCTTTTATATTTTCAAAGGGAAAATGATCAAAATGTTTCTCCGTCAACCTTTTTTGTAGCAAAGGGAAACAGAAACAAAGACCCAGGGAAAAGTCTCAGTGCAAAAGTAAAACCTTGAGTACTGACAGTCCCACTGAAGTCTCTAAGGTGGTGAAATACCAGAGAGGATCCGCAGGAGGTCCCAGAAAACCCTTGTTAAAACCTCTTCATGTGTGGAACAACTTCCTTATCTTGGGTATAAACCATTCACACTGCTCTGATATGCTGATAGGGACCAGCATATAGGGAGATATAATTTTCAAATTATTACTATTTTAATCTTTATATCTCCCCCTTCCTTCCCTCAGATTACACCAAATAATAGCTCTAGTAATTTTATGACTAAATATATGCCCAGGTAGCCTAAACAACTAAAATGCAGATAAAAATATTTAGATTATTTTACCTCTAAAGAAGGAAAAAAAAAAATCACATGCCAAATATAATGTTAATTTAAAAGAGATTGTATATAATGAAAATTCCTTTACTAAGCAGATGTCTTTCATATGATTTTTTTGACTTCATGATGAGATCTGATCTCACTGATAAACAGAATATAAAGTTTCAGGATAAGGCAGGTCATCCTGAAGTGATGATTGCTTTACATTTCCATTAGCTAACATAAATCCCATAGGTAAATTGCTTTTACCCTCAGAAATCATTATTTTTATTTCCATATATCACCATATTTCCCAAACATAAACTAGGAATTAATTACATGAATACATAATAAGGAAAACTGTTTTTCTTTGAAGAACATATAGATTGAAACTGGGAAGAGAGACTTGGACCACGCACCATCCAGCAAGCTAGTTTTGTAGCTGGAAACAGTTCTACAGCTCCATAAGATCATTTTCAGTTAATAAAATCCATCACTTCCAGTGTAGTGGTACTTATTTATTTCTTTTTGCTAAGCCTTTTCTTTTGAACAAATTTTCTTGTGGCCACATAGTGAAACAGAATTGAGAGATGTTAGAAGAAACACAGCCAGGAAAAAAAAAAAAAAAGAAAAAAGAAAAAAGAAAAAAAGAAAAATTCATTTGGATCAGTTCCCCTCTCTGAGTCATTGTTCAGCTGTACAAACTCTCATGCTGGCACACTGGATGGAATGACAAAGGCATGGAATGGCCTGCCAGGGCAAGGAAAGGGGGATGCTCCACAATGAGAACAGCAGCATTAGAAGCAATAGCAACAGTGTTGGCTTTCACCAGCATCACGCAGCTGAAATGGTGGCCTGTGTTTCCTCAGGAGCTTCTCCCTAATTTCCCATGGCTCTAGGGCTGCTTTAGTGCTGGTAATGGCATCTCCTTTTGGCTCTGTGCTGCACATGTGTGAGTCCACAAAGGAGCATTCAGCTGTGTGAGCAATATCCTCCTCAAGGATGTGCATCCTGTGGCTTGGAGACTCTGGATGTAATAGAAGAGTTGCAGAATCTGGGAGCAAGAAGAATACACAGGAAAGGTTCAGTAGAGCAACAGATTCTGTTTCAGAGTCTCCAGAAATAATTGTCCATCTTCTGCCTGGTTGGTTGTTTGGTTTTTGTTGTTCTGTTGTTGTTGTTGAGTTAGTTCTCTGGTTCTTTTGAATTCTTTTAAATTCTTTTGAAATTTCAACAGGCATTTGGAATACATATGATTACAGGTTGGTCACCAATGTAATGAAAACACAAAGTCACGTAAATCAGCCATTGGTTCTGAAAAGATTAATCCCTAATGAAGTTTTTCTCTGAGAAAACTTCATACTATCAAAATGCTGCCTGATGAGGATCACTTAGTAACATGTCCAAGAATACTGGTAGAAATGATCTGGTAAGGCAATTTTTGTGAGTCACTAACTGCAATCCACATTATTATACTTCATGATCTACCCTAAAGAGTGATTTATTTTTTATGTTAGAAGAATAATGTCTGTATGCTGAATATTTCCAATTAAAAAAAAAAAATCACAGTCACTTCCTATCCATTTTCTGCTCATGTTTTGGCCCTGTGTACATTTTCCTGTTCTCAGAGCAAAAAGACATATTTTCAAATTCTATTTTTCCAACTGGGAATTCCTTTCCAAAACTACTGAACTTGTGTGTTGAGACACAAAGCAGAGATCCAGCAGCAAGAGATAAAGAACATGGAGACTGGGAAGAATCAGCCATTCAATACCATGGGAGATCCCATCACGAGCAAGTCAGACCTTTCAAGAAATTCAGGATAACAAAGTGTCATAAACAGCACAATGCCAATTTGCTGAGTTGGTATCTTCAGTTTCTTATAATGTTACCTTAAAAATATTTACTAGAAAAATAGAGAATCTGTAACAATCTCCAGGGTTCATAGTAAATCCAACAGTTACACTGGGTGAACTATTTCAATGCTTGCTTGTTCAAAATCAGGATGCAAAAGAACCATGTGTTACCAGTCCCCAGGCCTGAAAAGCAGGGAAGATCTCAGTTACGACTTTCTGGTTGTTTCTGTACATGAGCATTGTTTGGTTTAAGGCTTCTTTGAGGTTTTCCTTACTCCTTTGCATGTTCCTTATACTCTACCTTGAAAATAAAGGTATGTTTGCTTCTCCAACCTAGACCACAAAGCTGAACTACTCTAAATATATAGAAAAACTAGTAATACAGATGACATTTTGCAGTTTTCCAACAGGACATGGATCAGACTACCTGATGTGTACTGGAAAATATGGAATCTGCAAAGAGTGTGTGGTCGTTGGTGACAGTCATCATGCCTGATTTGGGTGGGAAAACTCCAAGTCCTGGATGACTTAGTCTAGGTGATCCTGCTCTGGCAGGGGGGTTGGACTAGTTGATCTTCTAGGTCCCTTCCAACCCCTGACATTCTGTGATTCTGTGATTCCGTGAAGTCCAGATTTTGCTTCCTGTTTCTTGTGAAAGGCCACCTATGGATGCAGCCATCCTGCCTTGGCCATGAGCTCCTCCAATGTTTTATAGTATTCACAACCATGTTTGGTCTGTTCCACTATTTTAGCTGTATATCACTTCCTGAATTTTATGAAACAGAGAATGGGACAGTGAAAGAACCCAGAGTGAAATGGTCAAAGTAACAGCTAGGAAAATGATCTATTCAGAAGCATTTTTGATATTTAGTGTAGGATAGACCTTTTTCTAGTCAAGAGGAAAGGACATAACTATTGAACTACTGGAGATAAAACTAAGCCATGAAATTGTATAGTTTTGTTACGTGCTCTGTAAGAAAAAAAAAAAAAAGGAAAAAGGATTATACTTCAGCAAGCAATCTGGAAGCTATCATGATTTAATAATGTAAAAGAAAAACTTGACACTGTGACCCAAAGGCCAAGAGTTTACACTGACCTAAGGAAAAAAATCACCCTTTCTTTCCCCCCCTCCTGCAAATGCAGACATACTGATTCTCCTGGGATAAAGCCAATGGCTCTATCTCCACCTCCCTCTCTTCCCCATCTAGGACTGTGTCTTACTCATTCACAAGGCAGCACCACCTCCTCTTCACTGCTCTATGACTTCTTATACATGATAAGTTTGATTAGCCACATCTGCCAGCCAGCTGTGTCTTCCATGTCAGATTGCTGAGCAGGAGAGAAGCCACAGCATCATGTTTGAAACAGAATCCCATCCCAAACCATTCCTCACCAGTGCACATGGGTGAGGCCTCTGCTGTGTCCTTGCACAGGCTGTGACAGGTATGTCTCCTGGTGCAGCACCCATTGGCTCATGCACCAAGACAAAAGAAGTGTCAGCTCTCAAAAAGCTATTCATTTTGCAAGGTTGAGGCTGAGGTAAACTGCCTGCAAATCCTCTGGAGATAGTTAGGCAACTCCTACTTTAGTCACCAGACTGAAGATGTGTTCTCTCTGCCATTAGTTGACTCCAACTGATACCTGTCACTCCAGCCCAGGAGCTGCACAGCCACAGCAGCATGGCAGTGCTTGAACTAAAATAGCTTCTAGACAGCATCAAATCCAGCCACCTCTCAGAAAAGGCAAAGCAAGATCACATCTGCCTACAGCCAGTCGTGTGGCTCAACCTCTGAATGGATGGCACACCAAAAGCAAAATGATGAGGTGAGGGAGGAGAAGGAGACGGCAATATTTTCATCCTTCTCTGAAGCATAAGTACTATGCTAAGTATATTGATTTTATTAAGTGTAAAATTCTATGTCTGCATCTATAGAGAGATGATTAAAGATCCACATTTCCAAGATCAGTCCTATGAGAAGATTTTTGTTTTGGCTCAAAAAGTACTAGTTCTCTTTTCAAATGTGCCCAGAAAAAGGAGCACAAGCATCCCCCTGTTGATCTCTGCTGCAATTAGAAAAGGATGCAAGATTAATGGGGCTGGAAATCAAGCACAAAAGGAATCCTCACCCTGTAATAATGGTTTGGGCACTCAGCAGGGATTAGAAAGGCCTGGGTTCAGTGCTTGATGTTGCATAGTACTTGTGTTCCTGGCTGACCACTCATACTAGTAAGGTGGGAAAGTGGAGAGGTGGGAGAAAAATTCACCTGCCCTCACCTCATTTCTTTTTAAAATGAAATTATTCTATTGATGTCTGGTTCATGTGCTGTGAGAATATCTAAGAGATAAAGCTCTGTGTTTCAACAGAACCAGAATTTAAATCTGACAATCAGTGAATTTAGCAAGATGTTGAAATTGATTATGACTTTGTCAGGCACCTCAGTCCTGCTTCTACCCTGATTTAGGTACCTAAGTCCTTTATTGGACTTTTTATTTTTAATTATTGTTCAAGAATTAGTCACATGGTAAAAATTAAAGTTTTGACTAATTCATTTGGAAGACTTTGTTCATTGAAGCATTGGTCAAATTTCAAAACCCATATCCCATAAAAAGCAACAAAATATTTTAGGCAATGAACATAAAAAGGAAGAAAAATATTTTTATTTGTAGCTGCTTTAGGAATCAGCTATTGAATCATTTCAGAGGCTTAAAGAAGGTAAAAAGGAAGTTTTAGGCTTTGTATTTGTTACACACTATAGTTTGAAANAAAGAGTGTGTGGTCGTTGGTGACAGTCATCATGCCTGATTTGGGTGGGAAAACTCCAAGTCCTGGATGACTTAGTCTAGGTGATCCTGCTCTGGCAGGGGGGTTGGACTAGTTGATCTTCTAGGTCCCTTCCAACCCCTGACATTCTGTGATTCTGTGATTCCGTGAAGTCCAGATTTTGCTTCCTGTTTCTTGTGAAAGGCCACCTATGGATGCAGCCATCCTGCCTTGGCCATGAGCTCCTCCAATGTTTTATAGTATTCACAACCATGTTTGGTCTGTTCCACTATTTTAGCTGTATATCACTTCCTGAATTTTATGAAACAGAGAATGGGACAGTGAAAGAACCCAGAGTGAAATGGTCAAAGTAACAGCTAGGAAAATGATCTATTCAGAAGCATTTTTGATATTTAGTGTAGGATAGACCTTTTTCTAGTCAAGAGGAAAGGACATAACTATTGAACTACTGGAGATAAAACTAAGCCATGAAATTGTATAGTTTTGTTACGTGCTCTGTAAGAAAAAAAAAAAAAAGGAAAAAGGATTATACTTCAGCAAGCAATCTGGAAGCTATCATGATTTAATAATGTAAAAGAAAAACTTGACACTGTGACCCAAAGGCCAAGAGTTTACACTGACCTAAGGAAAAAAATCACCCTTTAAAAATCAAAACAGCAGTGCTGGCACCATCCTCAGAATTAAGAATATGCAATCTCAAATTTTCTGTCACTACACTTGGCCACCTTCACAATCAGACCAAGGTAATGATGTGATTAGACAAGGGAAAATGATGAGCATGCAGACATTGCAATCTTGAAACTGTAACAATAAAAAAGTACAAGACTAGACATTTCCTGTCAAATTAATTATTTTTTTTCCCAAAAAAATCACCCAGCTTTGTAGCAGCAGTCATTCCTTGCCATTCAAGTTCTACAACCCAAAGCAAAGGCAGAACCACTGAGACACTGCCATGAACTGCTGCTTCCAAACCCAACCAAACTGCACCCGGGGGAGCTGCAGAGCACTAGAGCTCCATGGGGAGAAGCTGGAAGAATTCACCTATAAAATACCTACTCCTAGGTAGCTGTCTGCAGGCAGTGGCTCTGCCAGAACACAGCAGATCCAAACCCTCAGCATATTGACTATCCCCTAATGCTGTTCCCAGGAGCAGTAAATTGTAGGGATGGAACAATTTGGGATGTCTGACAATTTTGGCTCTGCTATTTTCAGAAACAGAGCTCCTGTAGGGCAAAAAAAAAAACCAACAAACCCAACTTGTTTGAAACTAAGAGCTCAGAGTTTTGATTCCACATATTGTTCAAGGCCACTCAAGCAGATTTCAGGAAGGCTGCTGCTAAGCTTTTGAGTTCAACTCTCAAGTGCAATGTGCTCTAAATACATGACCTGCATTGAACTGCTGCCCCAGCAAGCCGTGGCTATTATTCACTGCACAATACCAAGCCCACAGCACTTGAAGGCTGGATCTACATGATATATTAAATGCTTTATGAACACTAGCTTCTGGAAGAGAGCACAGCCATCCAAACTATGCACAACACCATTTATCAACTGCACCTCACAAAGACACTTTTCCACTCCTCCTCCTCCTCTTTTTCACCCAGATACGAGTCTTAGGCAGAGCAAGAGAGAAAAAAGGGTGTGCAAGATGTGAACACAGAGTGTTTGCTGCCACTGAAGACTTTCCCCTTTGCTCCCATTGCTGCTACAATGGGGCCAAGTACAACCCCTGTCCCATGCTGCTTTATAGCATCCTAGAAAGGTCAGGGTTGGAAGGGAGCTTAAATCTCATCCAGCTCCAACCCCCTGCNATAAAATGTTTTGAGTGGCTGCCAGTATTTTGTAATCAGTGTTGTAAAGTTTTGTGATACTCTTGATGTCTGCAGATGTTATGTGGCCCATGGCACAGAGCTGATGTTCTGAATTACCAATTATATACCTAATGGAGCCCTGAGAACTAACTCCTGCCTTCCTTTGGGTACTGGGGCAGTCTTTAAATGCTAGCAAAGGACTGATGCTATAAATAAAACTGTTTCCATAGCGACTGGCAGTTCAGTGCTCAGCTTTCAACACTTTAAAAAGGTAATTACTGTCTTTTTTCTTTATATTTTTCTATTCTTGGTTTATAACAGCAGTAATAACCTCCTGAGTTGGGCATTTCCTGGCAATTAATGACTGACACTGTTAAGAACACTTGGCTTTTCCTCAAGACCTCAAATCCCCCAGCCAGTCATTAACTGCCAGGAAATGCCCTTCCCCATAGTCATTATTGCTTAATTATGTAAACCTGGATTAGAAATCTAATTAGATGACTTGAACATTGTCTTATTCTCTCCCCACTTTCTTTCTTCCTGTCCCAAGCATCAGTGTTTGTCACAGTTGTTAGCTGGCATTGCTGATGGTTACTCCAAAACAGTGACAGTGTAGCCAATACTACATAGAGTCTCTGTGAAAAGAGACTGATTCACTTCTTAGGCCTTGGTTGACAGAATTCATCTGCCTCCCTACTGGTAAAGAATATATAGGATCAGGTTGAAAAGATCCTCCAAGTCCCATCTGGTACTAGCTTCCTGACTCCAACTGTACCTGACTCCAACTGTATCTGCCTGAAGTGTTCCAGATACCACCACATTTTGACCCATTTCTCCTAAAAGCCCAAGCATATGACTGATGTAGGCAAAGCAGAATTAGTGGCTCTGGCCCATTGAAGCTGCTTTCACAGATCTGTTTCCTTCATCTGGACATGGGGCTGAGGTTTATCTAAATTACAGCTAATGCAGCATTCATAGAAAGGTGTCAAATAAAACTGTTTCTCCCTATTTAAAGCCATTTAAAATTCATTGTTCTTAAAGATCTCCTGCATAACATAGTTAATGCAATAATGAGTCCATCATAGTACAATCAAGCAAGTTGGCTGCCAGGAAGGCCTTTGTGCCACTGACC
>VYZU01072906.1:39531-56257 GCA_013401355.1 Ceyx cyanopectus
AAAAAGCAACAAAATATTTTAGGCAATGAACATAAAAAGGAAGAAAAATATTTTTATTTGTAGCTGCTTTAGGAATCAGCTATTGAATCATTTCAGAGGCTTAAAGAAGGTAAAAAGGAAGTTTTAGGCTTTGTATTTGTTACACACTATAGTTTGAAACCCTTCTTTATACTAACTGGTGTAAATCAGGAGCTGTTCCAATGAAATCAATAGTAATACAACTGTAAAATTACTAAGTGATCACAGTCTGGCTGAGTAGACCTATGGTATTAATCAGCTTTAAAGATCTGGTCCCTAAGTACTTAATTTCTAGGAAACAGCACAATGTGACATTACAAGGATCCTATTTAGAGACACACACTCTGCAGATCAAAGCAGGAACTACTGGAAATGCTTTCTGAAGGTATGTGTAACTATAAAATGTTTTGAGTGGCTGCCAGTATTTTGTAATCAGTGTTGTAAAGTTTTGTGATACTCTTGATGTCTGCAGATGTTATGTGGCCCATGGCACAGAGCTGATGTTCTGAATTACCAATTATATACCTAATGGAGCCCTGAGAACTAACTCCTGCCTTCCTTTGGGTACTGGGGCAGTCTTTAAATGCTAGCAAAGGACTGATGCTATAAATAAAACTGTTTCCATAGCGACTGGCAGTTCAGTGCTCAGCTTTCAACACTTTAAAAAGGTAATTACTGTCTTTTTTCTTTATATTTTTCTATTCTTGGTTTATAACAGCAGTAATAACCTCCTGAGTTGGGCATTTCCTGGCAATTAATGACTGACACTGTTAAGAACACTTGGCTTTTCCTCAAGACCTCAAATCCTCCAGCCAGTCATTAACTGCCAGGAAATGCCCTTCCCCATAGTCATTATTGCTTAATTATGTAAACCTGGATTAGAAATCTAATTAGATGACTTGAACATTGTCTTATTCTCTCCCCACTTTCTTTCTTCCTGTCCCAAGCATCAGTGTTTGTCACAGTTGTTAGCTGGCATTGCTGATGGTTACTCCAAAACAGTGACAGTGTAGCCAATACTACATAGAGTCTCTGTGAAAAGAGACTGATTCACTTCTTAGGCCTTGGTTGACAGAATTCATCTGCCTCCCTACTGGTAAAGAATATATAGGATCAGGTTGAAAAGATCCTCCAAGTCCCATCTGGTACTAGCTTCCTGACTCCAACTGTACCTGACTCCAACTGTATCTGCCTGAAGTGTTCCAGATACCACCACATTTTGACCCATTTCTCCTAAAAGCCCAAGCATATGACTGATGTAGGCAAAGCAGAATTAGTGGCTCTGGCCCATTGAAGCTGCTTTCACAGATCTGTTTCCTTCATCTGGACATGGGGCTGAGGTTTATCTAAATTACAGCTAATGCAGCATTCATAGAAAGGTGTCAAATAAAACTGTTTCTCCCTATTTAAAGCCATTTAAAATTCATTGTTCTTAAAGATCTCCTGCATAACATAGTTAATGCAATAATGAGTCCATCATAGTACAATCAAGCAAGTTGGCTGCCAGGAAGGCCTTTGTGCCACTGACCCAGGTGGATACTTGCACGTTATTATCCCATATCAATGTCTTATCAGTACATCAATGAAATCACCTATTTCCATATATTTAAATGAACTAGTAGCCAAACCCTAAAATTCACGCAGACAGATTCACAGATGAGATTCTGGGAATCTCCTAAATTACCAATTTGCTTCTGACTTCTGTGTTGGCTGTATGGCACCATTTAATGACTTAGTGTCTCTGATACTCCATACAAATGTTACTTCTCACATGCTCCATAAAGTACTTCAGTGCTAATTGTTTTGATGTACAAAGGGCATATAATTTGGATCAAAGGATGCTTTCTATGAAGTCTTATGCATTGTAGCACTGATATAAAATATTACTTCTTGACATATAGGTCATGTTCTAATAAACAGTAATAATAAGTAATAAGCAGCAATAATATGGACATGAAGAGTAATT
The DNA here is from genome assembly GCA_013401355.1 of Ceyx cyanopectus. NCBI lineage: Eukaryota > Metazoa > Chordata > Aves > Coraciiformes > Alcedinidae > Ceyx > Ceyx cyanopectus. Next base: position 41,516 of record VYZU01072906.1, read on the forward strand.
ATTATAATACTGAATCATCTCTTTAATTTGAAGTAATTTTAAAAAGCTTCCTTTCCTTTCCTTTCCTTTCCTTTCCTTTCCTTTCCTTTCCTTTCCTTTCCTTTCCTTTCCTTTCCTTTCCTTTCCCTTTCCTTTTTCCTTTCCCTTTCTCTTTCCTTCTCTTCACACCCTCAATTTTCTCTGTACCTGCTCCACAAAGCTGTAAGATTCTGCTCAATGAAGGTGCATAAACCCAGGGTCTCACAACACAACTAGTACTAGGAAAGGAAGACAGAGAATTAAAAAAGCTTTAAATAGTGTATTTGGTGAAGCCTGAGTGACTACAAGTATTCAGTAAACAGAAGGAAACTTAACAGTTAATACTAACAGGTCATTGTCAAGCATATCAGAGCAAACAGACAGACAAGTTAAATCACTAATGAGATTGCTAGTCTAACTTGCCACTTCAGAATCTACAGTGAAGAGTAAAGACCGAGGAAAAAGAAATAAAAGGCTCTGAAATGTATTACAGAAAATAAAGATTTCTTGATGAATAACATTTACAGGGAAAAAAAAAAAAAAAGAAAAAGAAATATTTAGCCATAGTTTTGTTTTCTATGGTGAAAGACTGTTTTTCTTCCTGTTCTCCCAGTACGGGTTTTAAGCTCAATGGGAGCAAAGAGCTGTTGATTTAGCAAGGATTAAAAGACTGATCCTCACATTATACAACAGAATTTATCCACCTCAGGAATCACTTCAGCCCCTCTCTTTTTGCAAGGCTCGGCGATGAATCAAAAGCCATTAACTCCTGTAATTTATATAATCTTCTCCCTCTCTTGTGTTGCAAAAAAAAAATGCATTCAGCTAAGGCTATTTAAGCATTTCTTTGCACAGAGCAGTATTGTCAGCATAAGTTATGTTGCTTTAGCTGAGTTGATGTTGCTCCAATTAAGTGCATTCATGCTGTTGTGTCTATGTCCATACAGCATTATACTATAATCTCCTCATTGCAGACAAGGTGTCTGAGCCTTTCTGCCATTGTTTAGAGTTCATTGTGTTGTGGATAGTTTTTTATGATATACTGTGGGGATACCTCTCAGCATCTGAATGAGCGGTGATTTCAGTGGCCACTTTCTACTCAAAATTCACTTGATATTTTTTTTTCACTTCCAAGTTGTTCTTCACTTGATTGAGAGCATATAATGCTCTTATATGTCCTTTATTTAACAGGAAAACTAGCTCCTTCATTAGAAGGTTGCTGTCTTCATGGATAACCTAAGTTCTTAAACAGTCTTTGGATTCTGATCTTTTTGGGGAGAAGATTTACAGCTGGATATAATGTAGTAATCCATGATGTGAGACTGTCTTTATGTCACAGTCTAGCTGAAAAATCACAGAGGAGAAGGTTTTTCTGTGCAAAGCCCTTTGCAGACTTTAAGAGGTAGTGATGTCACACTGAATTTTTGTGCAGCCTTCATTTCTTTGATGTTTGATGTCCCCCCACACCAGGCCCAGATACAGCCACAACGTATGTGCACAAGCTACAAAGCCAGGTTTCAGAGCCCCTGCATCATATAACTCAGGGTACTTGTTCCCCCTATGTGGAGCCAGCTAGGGATCAGTAATGGACAGCTTCTTTAGCTCTATTGATGAACTGCTGCCTTGTGGACAGCTGAAGAAAAGCAGGAAACTATTTTATGGGATCTTAGTTTGTTTTTAAATTAAGTAACACTGGAGATTTTTTTTCTTTGCTCTTATTTTCACTAGATAAGAGTGAAAAGATTTCTGTAGCAGCTTCTCTGTGTTTGTCATCACATTTACATGGAAAGTTTATTTGGTTTGTGGTTTTAGGTTGTTTTATTAAAAATTAAAAACAACAAAACCCACCTCTAATTCCTGGAAAACAGATAAAAGAGACACAGACTATTACAACATAAGCATTACCTTAAGCTGCTGCAAAAGATACAGGAGTAATACTGACCTCTGTGTCTCTGAAATAAAAGAAAGCTTCCTATTCGTTGCCCATCCTTTCAGCATGGAGGAAGTTTTCAGTAAAATGTGAGTCATGTCGAGGATGAATAGCACATTGCACAAGGCCAGTGCACAGGAGCCAAACTCAGTGTGAAGGAGCAGCGTGTGAGGAGGGTTGTGTGTTCTGAAAGGCAGGCAGTGAGGGACACGAGTCATGTCATGAATGGTGAAGGAGCAGGAATGAGCCAGCTGATTAAACTGATAGGAGCCATACAGTGCTGTGGAGCCTTTGATGGGTGTCAGAGGTCATCTCCATACAGTTCCCCAAGTCCCCAGGACACACAACCTTGCTGACCTAGTCACTAGATCAGACAAGAGCGTTGAGACTCATCAGCAAACAACAACCTAACAGATTTAGATAACTGATAGACTACCAAGCAAATGATGTAAAAAGGAGTGAAGGAGAAGCAGCTTGTTAAGAAGGAAAAACTAGGGGAGAGAAGAGAAGAAACAGTTCAGAAAACATCTACTACTGTGTCTAAACAGTATGTGTATGAGAAACTCAGGGTAAACAACACTGACATAAAGGTACCAAAACTCCTGTAAATTGGTGAAGTCTGCATTCATGTTAATTCTTCATCTGCTAAAGAATTTATGGAATTTTAGGTATTTCTTTAGCTCTCTGGGGGGTTTCAGTATTTACATACCATTTTAAAATGAACAAAATATCAACCTAAAAATATAGTCAGTTGCACTGTAGGTGCTTTTCCACCCTTTTATCCTTATTTTGTAAGGCTGGTTTGCTTTTCATTTCACAGCATGGTGCAGAAGAGACAAAATCTACCTCCAAGCAGATGTTATGCAGACACAGTAGCTTAGATCACTAAAGCACTATATCTGTAATAGTATAGCACTGTGCCAAGCTACTAAGATCCATCTGTCAGAATAATTAGCTATTTTGAATCCAAAATAATACTGATGTGGTTATATCAGTTATGCATAGCATAAACACGCCTTGAGACTTCAGTAATCTTGGCATCTCTGCCTTCCATGTGTTTGTGCAACGTGTTCACCTGTTTGGGCTGGTTTTAATATGACCACAATAATAAATAGATCTGATTTCAAAAGCTCACTATAATAAAAAAAGGGATAGAAAAGCAGTTATTATCTGTGTTTTAGGAGCCATCTGATATATTTTACTGAGGTGTAGTCTGTATAAATAAAAGCATCACAGTCTGTATGAGATGTCCTAAGCTACTTAGCATTCCCTCTTGTTCAATCTCTAATTACATGTGAAAAGAGACCAGCACCAACCCCTCTACAATGTCCTTTCAGGTGGGTGTAGAGGGTGATGAGGTCTCCCCTCAGCCTCCTCTTCCTCACACTAAACAGTCCCAACTCCTTCAATAGCTCTTCCTAAGATTTATTCTCCAGGCCCTTCCTCAGCTCCGTTGCCCCCTCTGCACTCATTCCAGCACCTCCAGATCTCTCTTGTATTGAGGTGTCCAAAACTGGACACACTCAAGGTGTGGCCTCACCAGTGCTGAGTACAGGGGGACAATCACCTCCCTACTTCTGCTGCTTACACTATTTCTAATCCAAGCCAGGGTACCATGGGCTTTCTTGGCCACCCGGGCACACTGCTGGCTCATGTTCAGCCTCTTGTCTATTAAAACCCCCAGGTCCTTTTCTACCAGAAAGTTTTCCAGCCACACTTCCCCAAGCCTGTAGGTTTGTATGGGGTTGTCGTGGCCCAAGTGCAGGACCCAGCACTTGGCCTTGTTCAAGTTCATCCCATTAACATTGGAAGGGTGACTGAAGGCCAGTAAATATGCCCGGAGACATCTCAGATGCTACTAGGAGCCCGTTGGAGTAACCCAATCACTGGGGCAGGAAGGTTGTCTGTGTCTTCTCAGTATTGTATTGCCAGCACAACGGAGAGTAGAAGATCCACTCAGGTGGCATGAGCTACCTCTCTCCACTATGAGCTGACATGCTGCAAACCAGATGTGAGCTGGAAGCCATTTATACAGGTTTGGGTCTTGCTGAAAGGTAATGTAAGGTTGAGAATCAGGACTCATTTGCTTGGGCACCGTACGAGCTAACACACCTAAATGGCTTCCAGAGTACAGCTGGCTCGCCAGCAACTCTAGCTGCCAATTGTTTGCACATGGCAATGTGGTTGAACCCTAAGAGAGAAAGATCAGCCCGGGCTCTGCTCCACCTTCTGCATTGCCATCAGAATCATTCACTGAGTTCACGTGGCACATTGTGATCATGACCAAGCCAGGAGGAACTGGACTTGCATAACCTCAGCTGGAGTTCATAAGGGTCAGTAGCAAGCAAGCAGAAATTCTTATGTATCAACCAAGAATTGCTAAAACAGGCATGTGGAAAGAAAATGGACAGGATCCTTTTTACATTTGCTTTTTATAAGACACTGTGTATGAGGAAAATTGGTCTAAGTGAAATTAAACGGTACAGCTGAGATACAGAAGTTACCCTGCACAGTCCTTCCATTCACCACCATAGATAAAGTAATTCTTCAGAAGCTTATGTGGTATGTTTAGTTAAACAAATTTCCTTTGAGACATGATTGACTATTTTTAGGCTGAACACTCACAGTAACAATTACCTGCGTTCTCAATGTCCATGAGCCTCAATAAACAGCCCATGGATTTATGTCTTAGTGAGAACCAACCTATTAGTTTCAGCCATAAATCTCATGTGCCTTGTGTGCAAAGTGAATTTTAATAAAAATCATATAAGGAGCCAGACTTGCTAGGCAGGGTTTCACATGGCTGCCAACATTTGAAAACAATTAATAGAGACCTTCTGGGGGAGGGTAAGTAGAACTGTGTCTTTAGCTCCTGTTGAAATACAGTGGACTCTGTGAACTTGCCTGAAGGACAGAATAAAGAGAGGGTTTTTTTCTATTAAAAAAAAAAATAAGAAGAAATGGAGGCCATCACTTCTAAATAAGGGCAGATGGAATGGAAAGGGTCATTCTTTTGAGTTTGCAATCTCATTCTCTCCGACACCCTGCTGCCAGGGAAATGGCAATAAGTATCTTAAAACTAAGCAGCAAAATAAAACAAATATACACCAGCTTTCCCTGGTCTGAAAATAGATTGTGGCCCCTAATGAACAGGGGTAGCATATGGGTTCAGTTTCCAAACCCTCACCTTTGGTACTCGTTGTGCACTCCCTGTCTGAGTGTACAGAATACGTCGTGTCGAACAGAGTCCAAAAGACAAAGCTCAGAGTCACTGTTCATTTTTATTCTGGTGGTCGTCTTAGTTTTAAAAGTAAATAGTTAAGGCACAGAAAAAATAAATATGAGAAGTTCAAAGAAAAAAAGTTAGGTCCTGAGCTTCAGATGCTTTGTACTGCCTCCAAGGTGCTGAGAGTGGAAAGGTTGCTCTAAAGGGGAGGCCAGGGATTTCTGTAACATGCAAAGAGCCTCTCAGGGTCTTGGTGTTGTGTCTGCCCAGTCAGTACAGGACTAGTTCATCTGGTGTAAATTAACCCAGCTCACAGGCTGTAACAAACTGCTGTAATATACTGAGGAACGGATGTCTTATCACGAGGCTGGTAAAAGACCTTGGGATTGAAAGGTAGCATTTATACCAAGTTTAACCAAATACAGCTGAGGGCAGGTCCACTACTTATCTAATACCAATAAATACGTAGGCTTTGTCCAGGTAGGGAACTCTGGCAGTGATAAGGGGATAGCTGCATTCTACCTGACTGCTTTTAAGAAAAAAATGACATCTGTTTTGAGTTCCTGAAATGGCATTTACCAGTAGTACATACACTGTGTACACCATGCTTCTACTCACATACTTGTGTTTAAATCCATGTTGGGATGATTATAATAAAATCAGTTTTGTAATTGTAGATGGAATCAGACTCTTCCTTTTGGATGTCCTTGGTGGAAAAAAGTGATTGGCACTGGATTTATGGCCAACTTTTTTAAGCAGTCAAGGTGTGGGTCTCTCTATCCACTGCCATGCATATAGACATGTTACACTGAAAACACTGAAGCTTGGGTAAATGATGCAGGAGTAAAAAGATTACATTGAAACAGATTGGATTGGAGCCACCTATGCAGTCTCCAAAGATAAAGAGCTAAATTCAACTAACATGTTACTGTGGTTGCACACTTTGTAAGTCAAAAAGTACCTTGAATTTAGATATTCCCACTCAGAACATAGGAAGAAGGACTAAGCTGTTTTCCTTTGTTTAGTATTGCAACATATCCTTTAAAACTATTAGAAGGTTGATCAACAAAACAGGTGGTGCCTTTCCATGTACTTCTGTGGTCTTTCGGACTGGGGATTCTTGCTGCCTTTCAGTAAATATTCAGGTATAATGTGTAGTTTCAACCTTCCTTTTCTTGCCTCTGGAGATCCTATGGAGACTGCTCAAATTACTCAAGGAGGTTGTGATTGTATATGGTTTTCTTGGACTTAACTTTGTGTAATTACACACAGGTAATCCTGGTTTACTTCTGTTATCCCTTAATTGAGCTATAAGATTTTTTTAAGCTTTAAAAATGCCACAGGCTTTTTAAGGGCTGTAAACTAAAATGCAACAAACTGAAAGAGTCGTCCTCAGTTAATGCTATTGACTGATAATATGCCAAATTTAATTATAAAGTAAGAGTGTGGGGTTTAAATTACAAAATACCAAAGAGATCCCTCAAAACAACTGTATGGATTTTAGTTTTTTTTGTTTGGTTGGTTGGTTTTTTTTTAATTATTATTTTATTTTCATCTGCCTTGGAGTGCTGTGTCTCTATTTTCTCTCAGTCTGAGGCATGCTTTTGTGAATAAATTATCAAAACCCCAAGACAGAGGTTCATAACAGAAATCTTGATCTTTAGCTGCATGGGTGGGCATAGCTCTTAGCAATTTCATCTTTAAAAGTCTATCACTGCTGTAACAGTGGCACCTGTTAGTAGTGCTGCTGCACTCTGTTTCCATTATAAACCCCTCTATTCATTTCTTGGCTAATAAAAATTTCCTCACAGTTGAAACTTGGCTGAAAGTGACTTTGCCTGGGAACAATTATTATTAATATTTGTGGAATATAATTTTCCTTTTAAAAATCTGTTATTTCTAAATTAAAGAGAGATTGTTTTACAGGGTTCAGATGCCTACTCTGGGTCCAGTGGCCCTATTTGCAGTTAGATGCCAGATAGAAATTAGGGGATCTGATTGTCCTGTGGCTGACATGGCACAAAACTAACTAAACTTCTGTTGGTTGAAGCAAGGAGTGATGACAACCTGCATGGAGGGTCTGTTGCTCTTGTCTACTTGGATGACATCAGTTCCTGGCAAGAGTGCAGACCTCAGGCCAATGTTTTTAGAAATAAATATATCCAGTAATTTAAGTGGAGGAAGAGCATAACATCAGTAGGTTCTCCCTCTCAGAAGCAAGTCGTGCACACTAAGAAGAACTTAAATCAGCCTAAGCAGTGTAACCTTTGCACGTGGTGTCCACCAGGTGCACTCCTGCTTTCACTGGATGGGTAATATCAAGTAGGGCCAAAGGCAAAGTGTGCATCCTGCCTTCTTATCACACATTACTCAGGATCTGCTGATGTTTTTTCCCTACTGTTCCCATGTATTCTTATCAGGCACTGTGTTTCCAGCAGCCCTCTTCTCCCACCAGCACACTGATTTCCTCTCCTCCCCCTGCCTCCAGGCACTGGGGAAACACAGCCCAGCTCCCCGGCTATGCCTGCTGCTGACAAAGCTCTGGCACCCATCATTTTCTCACACTCTTGTTGAAGGAAGGTGTGCTCTCTTCTCCTTCCCAAATGATGGGCAGGAGGAAGTTGCCATGTTCAGTTGATGACTGATCTAAAGTGTGCATTTGGGAAAAAAAAGTGTCTCCTCCCTCTCCCAAATGATTCTGAGCTGGGCAGCATATATGCTGCTCAAATATTTAGTAATATTGACAAGCTCTTTGTTCCAGACAGGTAGCAATAAGTGGATTAGAAGATTCCTACAAATCCACAAGGGCAGGATCCCCACCAAGGAATTTCAGCAGCATATATGCATTCTCGTTGAATGGATATTTGGCACAAGGTCTCAGACTCTCAGCTCTCCCTGCCCAACTGGAGTTATTCTACTCATTATTTAAGAAAGAGAGGGTGAATAACTGTCTTACAAGGCAATGAGGATCCTTTTCCAGGAACTAGGATACCCAGTCTCCCTTCAAGTGTCAGGTTAAGTTCATACTCTAACATCCTGGACTGCAGGATCCTGGGCATCAGGGAAAGGATCAAGTTCCAATATCTCCTCCATCTGGACCACGGACCTACAAGACCCTGATTTCCCCCTCAGTGATGGTGTGAAACTCACCTGTTGTTTCTTTGCTTTTTTGCTTTTTTTTTTTTTTTTGCTCATCCCTGAAATACTACACATTGAGTGCAGATCTTTATCAAAGAAGGAAACTCAGTTTTCCCTTTTTTCACCTTGGCAAGGAAGAAGATAGATGCCACATCCCATTTTTCATTCCATCCTCTTTCCCATCTTCCTTCCCCTTACTCATTCACTGTAAACTGAAAAAAACCTACAAGACAAGCAAACCCTGCTCCAGCAGTCTGGACTCATCTCCAGTGTGCCCTCCCAAAGAAGCTGCCTCTCTGCCTTTGCTGAAATGAAGATTATGCAGATCACAGGAGAAATTGCAGTCTACATCGAGGGGAATTGGCTGATTTGTGCTACCTAGTGTCTGTGTCCTAATCTGTGTAAAAAGTAAATTACATCTTATAGTTTTCATTTGGAAAGGGGCTGAATCCTACAATGCCACCTAGAAGAAAGATCAGCATTTTACATTCTTTACCAAATAGACCCCTCTTCCACTTGGACACTTCTCCTGTTCCAGCATTATGGACATGAACTTCCTCAGATGTGCCCTTGATTTACAGCTCAGTCTGTGGAAGAAGAGGAATCAGGCCTAGGGACCTCAGATTATGCTATTTTAAACCACCAACAATTAGATGTTATGCAGTTAACTAACAACAGGGTGCAAAAAAACTAAGAGGAATTGTAAATATATCCTAATAATTGTATTGCAGCATAGGATTTATAATTACTAAATGTGTGATAACTGCTTCCTAAATGCCCATGCTCTTTAAACAACTCAATTTATAATTTAAAAAGCTGACAACTCTTAAAGTGTTTTATTTTATCTTGTCTGAAATAATTGAAGAGTAAGTTATTGAAAACCTTTATTTTTCATTAGCCTTAAATTCAGCTACAATTAATGTGCCCAATTTGATTATAAACTGCACAAATTAAACAATAAAGAGCTGTCTAATGAGAAATTAATTATGAGAAACAGAAGAGGAGCTGGGCTGGATAAAAGCAATAAGTTATGGCCTATGGCAGGATGTGTCAGGTTTTAAAGGAGACAAAGGGCTTTTTCCTCAATGTGTGCCAGTGCTGATAGGGCTCATCACAGATCAGTAGATCCAGAAGCCATAACAGCACGGTAATTGAAACTGCCAAAATCAATAGTGCTGACAACCTTAATTAAATTAAATATGTCTCTGATGAGCTCCAACAGCACGGCAGCGGACCACTTGACCCTTTCTCGGAGCCCTGCTTGATAGAGTGCAGCCTGCAGCATGATGGATTTCACCCCCGAGGACCGCCGGAGCCCTCGCACTACTGGAGAAAATTGCTCCGAGAGCAACTGCAGCTTTGACTCCAAAGTGCAGCCCAGAGTCCGTTGCCTGCTCCGGCTTCTCCTTTTGCTACTCTGCCTAGAGCAGCCCGGGAAACTTTGTTGTCAGCTTTCCACACTCCTCCCAGCAAAAAAGAACAGTTTTGTTTGCTAAACAGGCAAATAACTTCTTTCACAGCTGGCTGGTTGAAAAGCAGTTGTGACTTATTAAGCAGCGTAACTGGGAGACCTACTTGGAACTAGTTCTAATGCAGGATGGATTGTTAGGTTTTGTCTTTATAAAACAAAAAAAAGATTGGGCTGAAACACCCTAGAATTATCTGAAAGAGTGTCATGGGATTATAAAAGAGAAAAAAAAAGAGCTATAAATGGACAGGAGACAAAAATTCTTGTTGCTTAAACCACAGGGCTGGAATCTCAGTTCAGCTGTACAGTCAGCAGTTGTTTTTCTCACTAGGAAATTGCATGAGTAAATATTTTTGCAGAATGCTGTTCTCTTGACCATGCAGTGCTGACTTCCTAAACAACATGAAATAATTGTACCTCTAAGTTTTCAAAATGTTTATGTCAGCATTAACAAACTGTTCCTTCATTATAAGCCTGTCAAAGATCAGAGGCTTAGATTATTGAAGTAGATTCCTTTCAAATGCTGAAGTTGTTGCTGTGACAACTGGGAGAGAGAAGAGATTGTTGGAGGTGGACAAACTGTGGGTTTTCCATACCAAAAGGGTTTAAATAATCCGCCTCCTTATTTAGAAAACACCCTCTAGCTAAGCACAGAGGTCTCAGAAAGGTAAAATGTTAACATGACATTTAAAAGTCTATGGGTTTAAATCAGGTTGCTGAGCTTCATATCTATAAATTAGGCCAATTTTAAACAAATGTTATCCACATACTGTAATTCTGTTCCATGTATAACATTTTACAAAAGATACCTATTCAATATATTTTGGAGCATTGCTATTCTTCTAGGAGCTTGGGCAGAAATTTATGATACCAGAAAAATTATACAAAAGATGATGTCCTTGAATCACCAGCAGGCCCTCCCTTGCAGTGCAGTTTATGGCATTGCTAATTTTAAGATGGTTCTGTATCAAGCAAACTGTTTTATAGCAGCCTCTAATCCAGCCTTGAAAACTTTGGAACCCAGTGCATAAGAAAGCAGTTTTCAGGAGGAGAGGGTTGCTTTTGGATTTTGGAAACAATTCACCCCGAGTCTTCCTTTTTTTTTTTTAACCTTTATTTCCTTTTCCTATTTTTTTTTTCTTTCTAATTCTCCTGCACCTTTTCCTTCCAATTCCCCCTTCCCTTACTCTTTCTTTTCACTTTGCTTTTTTTTTCCTTGGATTTAAACTGAAAATAAAAACAATCTTTTTATGTTCTAAGTGCTGTGTAGTGTTTTCATTAATAGTGGAGAGTTATAACATTGTGAGGGTCAGATAGATGCCAAACTCACCATTAAAAACCTTTAAGGGTTGATGCAACCTCTGCCTTTGAAAACTATCTGCCTTTTAGTGACAGTGTCAAATAATAACACATTTTTAGTAAAATAATATTAGCAAAAAGTATTTGTAACAATGTCAGCAGTCACAAATGCCTTTGCCCTCACTAGGCAGGAGGAAGAGCCTTTTTGCCTGTTATAGTTTTGTTAACATTGCTGGGTTGTGAAGGGTGAAAAGGGTTTCTAAAGCAAAAGTGACTTCCCAGGGGGTGAAACTGAACAGAAACTTCTCATGTACAGCGCAAAACTGTGACTGCAGCTCTAGAAGACAACAGAGCAGAAAATAGATTTTTTCCAGTGGTCTAACAGCCAAGGGGGCTGCTCAGACCCTCAGCAGAGACCCAGTGTTACTCTCAAAAGCCACTGAAGTACAGATCCTGCTTGGATATCTCCTTCACCTCTATGTTGCTATGGGATTTTTGGCCAGCTGACTGGTTGTCCATTTGCTGCCTCAAACACATACTGTTGGCCTCATCTGATCCCTTAGGGCTCTGACCATCATCTGTCATCTCCTTGTTTAACTTTCTTTTTACCATCTTTTTCTTGTTGCACCCATGGTCCAGTAGAAGCTTTTGCCCCACCCATGGTGAGTGGAAGGCAGCTGGCCCCTTTGCTGCAGAGTGTGGAGTAAGGGAGAGTGAATACAGCCAGCGTGACCTCTCCACTTCCCAGCATCACCAGTGCTAGAAGCTATCAGAGTTTTACTGCCTGAAAAACAATTTATAGGAGCAGGACACTTGGGATACAATCCTTCTGTCGTCAACATGATGCACAAGAGGAGGATGAGGAGCTGGGCTTGCTGGTGGCTTTCACCCGAGTCCCTCTGAAGGAGGCTGGTTCTCTGAGGCTTGGTGGAAAGACCTGAAGCACTGTGTCCTGTGCCCCAACATGATATAACCCCACTGCACTGGATCCCTCCATGTTGCTGAGCTGTCTCAGCTGCCCCTTCCTTTGGACACAGTGAGAACCCCAGTCCTTTGGACACACAGAGCAGAGAGAGAAGGCAACTGGACATTTCTGGAAGTTCTTGAATGTCTCAATACTCATACTGGACAATGTCAATTTTGCATTTTTCTGGAAGGTCAGAGCTGACAAAACAAGAATTTAAAAGCTTAAATCCTTGAGGTTTTGTGCTTTTCAGTTCTCTTGACCAGCACATCTATAGCAAGCCAAAGATTCAAAGCTCACTCTTGTTGGGAAAACAGTTTAGAATAAGTGATTCTTAATCTGCTTATTCAAGATAGAGATATGCTCCGGAGCCAAACTTCTCTGAATGTTCTGTTGTTTTTGGCCAACCATACTATATCTCCCTAATCTTAAAGAACCCAAAGTATTTACTTGTTGCCAAAGAAACACTTTATGTTTAGGAGACATCTGATTAGCTACAGCCACCTTCATCATTCAGTTTTCAACCTTCCAGTCTTGGGGCATCTGACCTCCAAGTGACCACAGAGGGTGGCCCTTGCCACTGACTTTGGAATATATAAACCCACTCTAACTGAAAGCAAAAAAGTAGAGCAACATAAAGGTTTCAAATTGAATTCTACTAATAATTTGGCCTTTATGTCCTGTATTGTTCTCTGAACTATGAAACTTCTGATTAATCTCAAGTAACGTGTCTGAGCTAGTCATGTCTGTCACCAGCCTTTGCAGTGGGGAAGAAAACTAAGATAGCAAGACAGATAGCTCAGAAGGAGTAATTTGTATAAGGAGGAGAACCACATTGATCATGTCACAGCATTACCACCAGTAACTAGGACACTTCAGCTCACAAAAGAGCCTTGGCTTAAATTCCCTTAGATAGTAAAAGCCATGCAAAGTTATTTCCAAGAATCACAGTTTCAAGAGAAAAAAAAAAAAAAAGAAAAAAAAAAAAGAAAAAATCTGTCTCAAAGAGTGCATGGACAGTCTGCTACATTGCATACATTGAAGGTGCACTGCTGCACATCCCCTTCCATAAATACCCTGGCTGCAGCTGGCCTTGCCAAGGTCACTTCAAGCTCCTCAAATCTCTTCTCTGCCTTGACACCAGCAAAATCTGAGCAATGGCTGGCAGCTGGTGTGTCAGCTGCTGTTTACTGCACTGATTTCAGCCATCCTGTGTTGGCTGTATGTCACCAGGCTGAATCCATTTAAAATATCTTAACTCCTTTGCACACTTCTAATATTTTGCATTTTTCTTGTATTCCAACATTACTATTTTTTTCAGAAAAAAAATCACAATTGCTGTACTTTGCTGTAGAATAACATGACTTGATATTATTTCTTGATTGTTTTGTTGAATAATGATGGAACTCACAATTTTTTTTTTTCAAAAGGCAGAACTGAATTGTTTTTTGCATACTTTTGACTTCTCTGCTTTGAAATTTGAAATAGAAATGGCAGGATTATTAATGGCCTTCTGCTGTTGCTAAGATATGCTTTTGCTTTACTGTCCCTAAATAAAGCTTTTTACTGTCTTAAGTTTTGTCTGCCTATAGACACAGTTACATAATGTCACTTTTGTCCTTTCATTCATTTTGATTTAAATTCTAGAAATTTTTGATGCCCTGATAGTATCTTCTGACAACACAGAAATGTAATGAACTGTGAATGCCCCAAAGAACAGACTTTCAAAATGTAGAATAACATGAGTTCATACTGAAGGACATTTTATTGCCTTATTATTATACTATTAACTGGAAATAGTCTTAGGAGGAATGGGAATATTAAGAAATTATTGTTCATTTGAGTCATAGGTCAAATCAGAGACCTTATTGTAAATGTATAGAAATTATCTTTACAGCTCCTAGAAGGTTAGATGGAGTTCAAGGCCAAGCATTTATACAACTGAGAAAGGTCAAATTATACATATGATAATACGTGGTGACAACAAAGCCAAAGGTCAAGTCTGAGGCATTATTGTGGCACATACAGAGAAAATTACCATTCAGATATCATATGGCATTCCTGCTGGCTCCAGGGCCAGGTTCTCATCTTGGTTCTGCTGCTGTAAAATGAATGAGCACAGTTACACACCTGTGCATTTAAAAGGCTGGGTTTATTCTTGACTCTTTAGCCACAGTTCAATGAAGTTTCCAGTAGAGAAAGTAAACAAGTTTCCCCTGACACTCTGCCATTTCCATATTTTAAGATGCGTAGACTTCTTTTTGGTAGATAAACGGCTCCAAGAATTTCCGTTTTCTTCCTGCAATGTTTATGCATCCTGAACTCCTAGACAAAAAATAACCAAAGCCCACTCTTAAATCTATAGTTATTGAGAAAATAATGTAACGTGAGTTACAGGAAAAACAGATACATGCTGATGTACTTTTTGTTGCACATTTTAGAAAACAGTTTCCTGAGAGCTGTCCAAGTAAAACATTTAAGTACACTTGTTTTGCAGAGGTTTTAATTTAGAATTTGTTGCCTTGGACAATTGAAAGAATATATTAATTCTTTTTAAAAACATTTGTTCTTCAAGGTTGTTTAAGATCCTCTGAAAATAGCCTGTTCAAGTAAGTAGTTGGAGAGTTTAAGGGAAAAGTTCAGCTTTCATAGCAATTAATTTTATTTTATTTATTTTATATTTTTTTATCTTTGTGGTT